>CAEGAE010019911.1:0-47466 GCA_903067095.1 Girardinus metallicus | reverse complement strand
ATTTTTTGAGGCTCTAGTGGCCTTTATTTGAAAGTAGCTTGACAGGAAATTAGGGATTGAGAGAGGGAGAAGACATGTGGCAAATGTCGCCAGGCCGGGAATTGAACCTGCGACTACCGGCATGAGGACTAAAGCCTCCATATGTGGGTTGTGCTTTGCACCTGCGCCACCACAGCACCCCCAATATGTGCAGTCTTAATGTGAATATACATATATATCATGTTTAAATAGTTAAATTGGGTATGTATGTATATATAGAAGGATGGATGGATAGACTTCTCTGCCATCCCTTCACGTCTCTAGTGAACACTGACCTGGCTGACAAAAGTCTCAGAGCCCCAATGACAAGAATATGATGCTGGATTGTTGGACTCAAGGTCTGAGACCTGAACTCACTCTTAAAAGTGAACATAAGAATCCATCCATTTTCAAAATGTTAGAGCTTTAACTTTACAGGAAAATGTCTGAATTCAAACAGCATTTACATTTTATTAATTAAAAATCTTTTATTAGATCAAAAACAATGTTTTAGATTTAATGTAATCTAATGTATTTTCAAGACTAGCTTTTGTTCTCTTCTTCATACTTCTGTATTCTCTTCGGCTCTTGGACACATAAAAAACACTCAACTGACTGGATTATATTTTAAAGTTTTGTACAAAACTTTTTCCACCTTTTATTTCCTTATTTGGCTTCCAGTTTTCAGAAAATCGTTTCTATTTACTTTTTTCTATTCCTGTTTTCTTTCTGTTGCCTTCTTGTCTTGCACAACCAAACACTTCAACTATTTGAAGCTGGTTTTGTTTTTACACTGCAACTGAAGTCATTTTTGTTGTTTTAGCTAAAATTAAGATACAATATAATGCCTCATGTAGATTTTTCATAAACTAAATGAAATAAACTAATTTTAAAAATACCTTAAGTAGGAACATTTAAGCGAAAACATGATGGTGATCCTTAATTAACCAATGACAGTTTGTTACGTTGATTTTTATTTGTCCTTCAAAATAAATTCAATAGGTCATTTTTTTTAACTTTTTGGACCGAGGTTTAGATTGAATATTGTCAGGATGCAAACATAATAACTTTGTGTCCTTTTCAGTTAATGCCAAAAAATATTTCAAATTCATTTGGTTAAACAAAAACATAACAAATTAATAACAATAATAATAACACCAAATTCAAAAAGTATAAGATTCCTGGTTTTGTGCTAAACTTAAGGTGCATTTGGCAAATTGTTATGAAAATGACATTAGCAAACCAGGAGACATGGCAAAAGTGATAATAAGCCTGCTTAGTTTCCAAGAACAGACAAGAGTCAGTTACAGAAGAAAAAAAGATATTAAATAATGAAACTTTCAGTAACTAATCTATTTCGATTGTGGTTATGAACCCAGTGTTGTATCTCTGTTAGGGCAACAAGGTCTAAAAAGGTGTTGCCAAAGGAAGCGGAACCAGGTGCAGTGCAGAACAAATTGACAGAGCGATCTTTAGGGCAGGCACTGAGGGTTCACTTCCTGAACTTGAGATTTTTGAAGCATGTGTAAATATTTGCAAATGTTGGATGCTGAGGTACTTTTGACTCAAATATAGTATTAATGCAAGCATGTGTGTGTCTACGTTTGTGTATGCAAGCACAGAAAACATGAGAAGCCTTTCAAAATGAGATTCAACATTTTAACATTGCAAAGTAACATTTGAAAAGGTATTTTAAAACTTGGCATTACAAGAAAAATAAATGGCACATTATGATGCAAATGTATGTGATTATGGCGGAAATGTGCAAAAAGAAAAAATACAGCATTGTAAAGCAAAAATAAACCAATACACGCTAAACTTTTTCTGTAAAAGTCGAGCACTAGTTTTGTATTCTGTACACAGAAATAGCAAAGAGCATTCAAAGTCACCGTGTAAATATATTTCTCTCTCTCCACCACATTTACCCTCCCTCCCCTCTCCACCACCTCCACCTCTGTGTTGCTCTCCAGTACAATCCCTGTGGGCAGGTGGTTGTGTAAATTTAGCCACAGCTAGGTGAGGTGCTTCCTGGGCAGACTGTTGGCAAAGCCACCTTTAGGGTGTTCAACATGTCAGAGGGAATGAGACATCACCTCGGCTGCCCTGTCAAAAAATTCACCACCTTCCATTTCCTGCATAACCCCTAGGTCCTCGGAGCAATCGGGGGTGATGGGGGAATTCTTGTTTTGTGTTTTCTAATTTAGCCTGAAACACACCAGCCATTACCTAACCCAGAGCGGTGGCTGAGTGTTAATTGTGTAGCATTACGAAAGCTATTAAAACAGTGAGCCAGGGCCTGGGGAGAATGCACGTTAATGTCAGAAATCAGGGAGCCAGCACTAAATGCATAGTGTACCTCGATTGTGACCCCTTTAAGAGGTAAAACAGTGGCTAATGTTTAAATAAACTGGAATCACACAAACATAGTAATAATTCATCTGTAAATAATACAAGCCTATTGTGATTAGCAATGAGGTATCCCATAACAATAAGTTTTCATTGGCAAATGTGCAAAAATATGAATAAAAAACTAAATATCCAATCTATTTACAAATGTATAAAAATGAAAAATCAGCAAGACTTTTTATGATTTTCACAGTCCGTGTGTTTTAAACTAGCTTCCATCTCACCAATGTTGGATGAGACATTATAAACTGATTGATGCGCAGAAAAGTTTTTGTAATTTTAGTATAAAGACTGTAGATTCTGAATTAGATATTTTCTATTAAAAATCTATTAGATGTGACAAAAGTTTTTTTGTGAGAACAATGTTAATTGAAGAAATTATAAAAAGTAATCCCTAGTCACTGCTTTATTTTCTTGCAGAGATTTGGCAAATATTCGTATTTGTAATTCAATTGGTAACACATTTTCAAAGTGTAGAACTAATTAAAAGTGCAATACATTAAATGAACAGATGATTAAATGAATGAGAAAAACTAAAACGTACAACATAGCTTTTTTCTATATTTAGTGCTTAATTGTAAAGTGGAGGAGTAAAAGAAAGCGTAAGAACAGAGATGGATACAGAACATTGATGACATGTACAGAATAACAAAACTAGAAAGCAGTTCAAATGTTACCATCAGCTTCTTCCTTCAAGTTGGGTATTTTGCTGGGAAATGGGCGGCCTGCCAGATTGGGGCCAAGTCAGAGTTGTCAGGGGATTACAGTTCTGCCTTGCTCACTGCAGGGGGTTCGGAGAGGGCCTCAATTACCCTGCAGCGGCGTGTTTGATTTGGCCCAGCACATTTGGGGACAGACCAAAAGCTGAATAATGCACCATTAGCAACTCCAAATCCTGGCCCAAAATGAGTCCACTTATGCATCACATACAGTAATTGTGTGTCTATCAAAGGCTGGCAGGTCCACACCAATTACCCCTGATAATAACAACAAGACAATGTACGTGTCATATTATCTACAGAACACCTGTAGGCAACCACACACATGCAAGTCTTCCTGTTTAAAACTTTTAAGCTTCATTCAAAGAAGTGGCAACTGAGTGTTCAAAGAACCAAAATGACAGTCTGAAAATATGAGAAATGAAGAAGTGAGGGAGAAAGAGCACGTGGAGAGACAGAGCCATGGAGTTCCCCCTTCTTTGGCTACAGCAGAGCTGTGCAATTGAATTTCACAGGGTATAAGGCAGCAAATGGCATGTGAAGGCTGAAGCATCAGACGGTTCCTGCCACACACACGCAGACGGATAAGGGAGGTGTAAGTGACATCATTAGGTAACACTGCAGGATATCAGGGGCAGTCTAGGGCTGGCAGGAGGCTATGGGAACCAAAGGTCCTCCTTGAGCTCCTTTGAACAGCCACTGGGTCTGATATACATGCACTCACAAACACGCAGGGAGAATCACTTCTGCAAACACTGGCTGCAAGACAAACAAGGACTCGAGGTAGTAACAAGAAAACGACTGTGCACTGTTTTCAGTCCTCGCCCACAAACACAAGCACATCAGCTCACGCAGACATGCACGCATGTACACAGCACTTCAAACCGCAGACGCCTCATTGAGGTATCAGCCCAGCGATTGTGTTTGTCCACCTGAGTATGAAAGAGCCATTCTGGCTGGCATTGAGGAGGCAGTAGTGTGGTACCTCTCAAGCCGGAGCCCAGCAAGGCTACGTCTGTCTCAGGCCTCTCAGGGAGGGGAGCAGCCAAGTGTGGATGCACCTCATTACCTCACTCATCCACACACCAATTACCCCTAAATAAATACACCCAGCCCACAGGCAGCAACAATGACATCTAGCCTGAAAGGGAAGAAAAGATGCTGTTCAGAAAGCATTTGCACGCACAGAAAAGTGCTGCTGGATAACGATGAAGAAAAGAAGTAGAGAGAAAGGAAGCAAAAGGAAGAACATGCAGGGGGGCTCTGAGTCTTTTGAAGAGCTCAAAGACGAGAAGGAGAAAGAATGAAACAAACACAGAGCAAGCAGAGTGAAGTGATTCAGAAAATGATAATTTCTTGCTAAATTTCACCCAACACATCCGCAAATTATTGTTGTGGCGGGGGAGGAGCAAAGTTGAATTGTTTTAATGCACACAGCCATGAGATAGCTCTGCTGCAGACTAAAATGGTGATCGCTCTTAGAGCATATTTACACATATTTATATGCAAGACGGACCGCTTGGGGCAATGGAAAGTGTAATTTGTCTGAATAATCCAGGTTAAAAAGAATGCAAATGGTTTAAAACGAAGGCTATTTAGGAGGCCATGACAGGTGCTATGAAACAAAATGCAAACAGTTGTAAACTAAATAAGAAAACTTTATGTTGTAAATGGGGAGCGAATTCTAGTACCAGAGTGCGAAGGTGACGTTCCTGTAAAGGTTTGTGGCAGAGAAAGGAAGACAGATGTGTTTTCTAGGAAGGGAGGTACAAATGAAGAGAGGAAGCCAAGAGATCCTTCATAGCCCCTACACCTCCCTCCATGTGGGTTCCTTCTGCATGAGTGACTCAGTCATACCTAGGGGACAAAATGGTCTCTCTCTTTCTCTGCTTGTCTCTATCTCTGCCCCAGTTCTACCCTTCCTTTCCCCTATTAGTGCTGTAATTTTGTAAGCTGAGCCTGGTTTTTATGTCCGCCGCCATGTGGAAAACAATGCAGAGACAAGGCTTTAAAACATTCTCTGTACCAACTTCTTTAAAAATATACAAAAAAAAAAAAAAAAAGCTGCCACAAAGTTGAGCTTGTTCGCCATATTTACTGGACTCCACAAAAAGCTGCACTTCCTGGGTGCCTTCACTTCCCAGGGGATGTCTGGATTTCCCTGTAGGAGCTGTTACCAATAGACCTGACTGCTCAATAAGCATAAGAGGGTAGAAGAATGGATGGATGGAGGGGTATCTGGTAAAGATATGAAAAACTTAATAAAACACCTGAAAAATCAGGTGATGGGTGGGACTGTAAGAATCTGGTGTGGTATGTTGCATGCGTGCCTCGATATGCACTTCCTGGTAGGCTGATTTCCCCTCAGCAGAGTGCCAGAGCACATCCTCAACTTGAACATAATGCACATGACCAAAGTAGGGGTGGTTTACCAGACCAGAGGCAGATTCCTGATTAACTGAAACAACGGCTGGGAACGTGTCAGTTTTCCACCCTGTTGATTCGATGTGATGAACAGAACTTGATGGATTGAATGGAAGTGAAGGGAGCAGGTTTATTAGGATTCCTTCCTGTTGGAAGGCTAATTGATAGAGAACTCTGCACAAGTCGGGTGCCACAGGTGGGTGGAGTAGCACTGACATGCCGTGGCAGCATAGTCAGGATTCTTCAGCCCTTCACTGGAAGCAAACTGCATGGGAAACTTAGGTTCTGTCACACACAAAAAAACAGGTAAGGCCTGTGAAGACTTTCTACTAATTACTTTGTCTTTTGTATATATATATTTTTTTCTATTCCTCGGATTAATACAACTATTTTTCAGTTTGCTCAACCATACACTACCACACCCTAAACCATTCAACAAATATTTTCTATGGGAATTTTATATTCCATTATTGTTTGTGTACTTTAATATGTGATCATTTCTTTTGCAAATTTTAGGTGATTCCCTTATTAAAATTCAAATTCAAAGCTTGCGTGACTTGCTAGATTTCACACACTTTGCCTGAGGAATGCAACAACAAATCGAGTAATACTTCCCAATCTGTACCAATAAAAAACATAATGCTACGTAAGGCATCATCTAGCTTTTGTTTGTAATTGCTAAAACATGCTAAGTGTGCAGGATTTACAGCTCCAGGTAATATTTTCCTAGAACTGTATAAGAAGAAGCCATGGAAACTCCTCAACTCCTGCGCTTTCAAAAGTTATCAGACAAACCTTTTTGGAGGTGCTGGAAACAGAAATATGTTTTTGCCTATTGTATTGCTATGCACTGAAAACTTCAGTTTAAATCTGAAGTTTTCAGATTTAAACTGGCTGCATGCTTTTTCAAATGTTTTTTCAGACTGGAAACACATGCAGCCAATTACATTCTTTTTAAAAACAAAAAGCCTCTAAGCTAGAAATAAACATAAAACCTTAAATGTTGTGAATTTTTAAATTTAGAGGAAGAGTGAAGGTTAATAATGGGAACACAATTTCCTGCTTGGCCACTGACAATTGTAAAGGCAGATAGCAATGTGTCAACCATCATGACAACCAGAACATAACCCAATAGAAAATTTGAAATTTATTTAACAACTTGTATTCATCCAAAATGATTGCAAGGTTTTGCAAGACTGTGACGTTTTAAACAAAATAAGAGACAATATTTGATTTCTTGCAATTTTTCTATGCAAAAAGCAATGCATAAAAAAGTTTAATTTACATCCTTGCATGTGACAGGTATAATAGTTTGCCTTTTGGTTTTGAACATTTAGGAGAACGGGCTATTCAGATTATTGTTCCAGGAGCGTAGTTAGCATTCTGAAAAGCTAAATGTTAACCTAGATATACATCAAACAGCCTAGATATTTGTATGCACAAATAAAAATGTTTTATTTTTATGTTTGAGTGGAAAAGCACAAGTTCATAGCTTTCATATAGAAAGCATGCAAACAGAAATGCAACTTGCAAATGCTGCAACGGCTAATTTATTCACTGAATACATTGTTCTCTACAATTATTGGCAACCCCTGATAAAGATTTGTACAAACCCAAAAATATACTGTTGCTAGGAAGTTAACGATGCCTCCCTTTCATGCAGGTTTTACAACGGTTAACTTTAGAGTTTTTTTTAGTTACCAACAATCAATGAGACAAGGTACACCTGGGTCCTTGTCCAATCGTGTTTATCATAATTCTAGTTGTTTTAAATGTATAAATCTTTGCTCGGGCTGGAGATATGGGCACATTTGGGCAGATGGATTCTTTCCTACATTTCTTGACTCGTACGAATGTTAACATATTTTACCTGAATTGTATAATTAAAAAATTCCAATGCTTATTACAAAACCAACTTTGGTAAGAGGACAATATAAAAAAGTTGCAAAACCATCAGCTTTTTAATTTTTTGCTTCCAACAAGCCAGACTGGTTAATTTCATTAACATTTCGTAAAGATCTATCAAAACATTTTTTCACTGCGCTATTTAAACAAATTTTTTAATATTTCTAACAGCGTTACATATCAAAACAACATCACATAATAGCACAATCTTCAATAAGCAACACTAAAAATTACATATTCCATTTTATATTGGCAGCATCCACTGGCGAACACACTTACTTCATCGGCCAAATCCCTAAATTAACACCTTTTTCAGTAAGAAGGCTCAATTTGGAACACATCACACCAACACCACAGCTGGCATTCAAGGGTAAAATTAATTACTTCAGATACATGTGCTTCCTCTCAAAGTGGCAGACTTATTTGCATTGAGGAACATTCAGCAGAAGTAATCGATGCACACACAAAATACGGCCACCCAAATGACCCCGGCCCCCATCTCAAAGTCTCCTCCCCATCCCCAAAGCCCTGACGGCTCAACCATGCGTGCAGGAACAAACACAGGTAGCGCGAGCAAGTCTGACTGCAACAAAACACAAAAACATGAATGGGAAGCACTACAATGACAGGCTGGACGGAGGACAATGGGCCCAGCATTAAACAAACGGCAAATCCCACGACGGGCTGCGGGAGTATGATACAGATTACAGGCACCTAGTCCCTGATGGGGAGCAAGGGAGAGCAAGAAAAAAGGAAACAATATTGCAATCTGACAGCTGACGTCTTCATATAAATGTATGAATTTACATTCCAATTAGAGGAAATTTACATCTTAATCACAGCGAGCAGTGTGTTGGTCCCCCGGTTAGTGTGCTGCTACGGTAATGAGGTGGGATGCTGCTGTGCTCTCTCATCCAGACAGCGATCTGTCAGCAGACGACACCTCCCTGTTATGAGGAAGCTGTACTCTTAAATGCAAGCGCCACCGCAATACTGTAATATTCATCGAAATCTGTCTTAAATACCAACAAGGTGTGGGATGCCACCCGAGGATAATGTGCCAAATATGGAGTTTGAAAAACATCAAACATATCTTAAATACAGCGCACTGAACCAGGAGTGTCTTTAACTGTCACTCAAGTGACAAGCTTTCAGTATTCTACGGTATTACATTTCTCATTTCCATACTAATAATGGGTATATTATCTTTAATGGCTTGACTTTGTTTTATGGCATTTGAAATGGATCATGAAGGAGTGTGCAGAATAACTTAAACATATCATGTAACAAGATCAGATGCTGCTAGCAAAGACAATCTGAATGTATGATGTGGTGCAGTCTTAGATTTGGCTTGCCACCTAATCTGAATGTTTTTTTGTTTTGTTTTTCTAGGTACCTCTAAAGTGTCTGTACCAGACCTTTAGATGTAGCCAAAATAACATGTGAAATAAGACACTCATGGATTAGAGGCAGGAGTGATTACATGGTAAGATTTGATCGCATTAAATGGTTTTATTTGCGTTACGCACTTTGCACCATTTGTCTACTTTTGTATAAAGATTTTATTTTGTTTTTCATTCACACTATACACTTGTGCTCAGGATCACTTCGTAATATTCTTTAACAGTGTCACTTGGTTTCATCTCCAGATAGAGGAGCTTTTCAAGCATCCAAAAAGCCAGTGCCAAATGAAACCAGGATAACCTGCCTGTGTCAGAGTGACCCATGGAAGACAGAGCTCCTGTTGGAGCTTAAGCAGAATATTTCTCCAGCCAAGAAAGAAACCTAAGTGACTTAGCTGCCTGAACAGAAATGCTAATTTTTTTTGTTGGCATTAATTTAGTCTGATTTCAGACTAAAGTAATGCATTCTTACCAGTTTGCCTCCCTGTTCAAAGATGACTGAAATACATAAAAACCTCTTTGCTTCTTATATTAGTAACAACAAACTGCTAAATAGCTATTTAAAATAATTTATTCTTCAGATTGATCCTGAAGCAATGTGACTGGTCGATATTGGATTGGTTGTTAAATCTATTGGTTTATGAACCAGCATTTAATGCAGCTTAATAATTCTATGGTGAGATGACTGGATTGAGCATGTGACAATATCAGCAATGCACAGTTTTCAATAACACAAATCCTAAAGCCCAACTCTAAAAGAAAGAACATAGTGACTCAATATACAGCGTGTGTGAACTTGTGGGGAAATAAGTAAAGTAGGCCTGAAGGAACGGTTGAAAACCAAGAGTAAAACCTGCTGAAAGAAGTTCTCAGTTAAAGTCTGTTTGTTGACACTTGTGGTTATTTTACTCAATTAGCAGACAAGAGAGGCTAGTTTGAGGTTTGGAAATCAAAACCACACAAACAAGCCTAAGGGCGGGGAGGATAATCTTTTTTAAACACTCGCAAGAAAAAAAAAAAAAAAAAAAAAACTTGTACACTGACTGTAATTGAAACAAGCCAAAAAGATAGCCCCTTAAATTTTAACGCTAGTTTTCAAACTTGCTTGAAATAACTTCAATCGAGTGAAATCAGTTACTCAAATGGAAGCGCTGATTGCTGACAATGCAATCAGGAAGAGCAGATTAGCCGCAAACCAAACAGAAGAGCGCATAAATCATTTTAACACAGTCCTTCGCCATCTTCATGCTTCACTTTAATACAGAGATATGTGAACAAAAAAATTGGAGGGAAATGAGGCATGGCTTCTTTATCAGCTACCTCAAAGTCAATCAGACCCCTCTTGCCAGAGACACCGCTCTAATGGCCGATATCTACGGGAGCAGCCTATTACTGGATACTGCCTGTAATTAAGACAAGTCAGATTACACCAGGGCAAAGCATCTTCTCTGATATGTAGGCAGTCATTAAGTCCTGAAGAGGTAAAACACTGGCATGCTGCAGTGAGAAAAAAAAAAAAAAAAAAACATTTCATGTGGAGGGTGAATGTGTCCCAAACATTCCATGGGGTCATTTGCAGGGCGGGGCTCAGATTCCACTTTTGGCCACAGGGTTTTTTAGAAAGCTAAACACAGTCCCTCCGGCTCTCATCTTGCATATTCCGACATTTCAGATTAATTCCGAAAGCATCTATCTTGCACTTCTATCTGAACATAGAAACAGGCTGCCTGCCTTTTTGTTTGAGCACAGCACAGGGTGTGTGCAGCTCTAATGTTCACCACGATTACAAGTTCTTAAAACAGGGAGCAGCCTATAAGGTGCCAGGGTGAATTTGCGTCTCCAAGCAAATGAGGTAGAAGTAGAAGAGCACATTTTAGTTCAGTTCCTGAATGTTGAAAGAGCAGTGCTTCTAAAGTGATAAATGTAATTAAAAAGAGGAACGGAGGGAAGAAAGCAACAGCAAGTGAAAGAAATACAGAGGTAAGAGTTGAGATGAGACCAAGCTCACAAAGTAATGTTTGCGACTCACATTTTACTTTGAAATACTTGATATAAATACATATTTCTTGCTTTCTATTGTAAAGTACAATACATCTAATGTAGTTATTTGCATTAAGCAGAGTGTATAGGTCTCTGCAGAACTCAGTTGATGCCACATAAAGGATAAGTAGTGACTGCTGGACCTTAGAAAGAAAAAATATTATAATAAACTCTTTCAGGAACAGTGAGAAGAAAAACCAACATCTCTTAGACTTTTCTTTCAACTATACAAAATTCTGCTCCTTTGAATCACAGACAAATATTTTCATTCTATTTTAAAAAGAAATAATACATCAAATGTAGCTTGAACACTGATTAAGTTCATGTAATATATACTTTACTTAAAGTACACAAACAAAATTTATCTCCAACCCCACCACCCCTTGTATCCTTAGTAAAAATGTATTAAAAAATCCTTTAAAATTAATCAATCATTTTCTGAGAAAAATAAGTCCTTCCTTTAATTTAGTTTGATGTATTCAGCAGCAAAATATTCTTAGAAACAGAAAAAAATGTTTTTCTATACATGTGTTGTACAACAATAGCTTGTCTAGCTTTGGCTATGAATAACTATAAATACTTGCTTAGGGCAATTATTGATCAAATTAGTAACTTAGATTAAAACTAGTCAGGACACCACTTGATTATCAAGAAAATAACTAAATAGTTCACTCTCAATTATTGTTTATGAATGCATATCTGATATATGCTTCAGTTTTAAAATACTAGATGATGACTTACGTCCAGCATTGCCGTTATTTGAACAGCAAGATGCTACAAATGTATAAGATGAATACAAAGAATCCAGTGTTTTGCTGTTTAAACAACAAATATTGTTTACAAGCATCAGTGGTTCACTGCGACTGACAACACCAGCATGAATTAGCTGTGTTTGTAGTACTTCAGCCTTCATGTAACTTAGTGGCATGAAAGAGAAAGAAAACACCAATTAAAAAGATAACCTCAACTTTACTAGTCTTTTGGCGTTTAAACCTCATTTTCCCTGAAATGAGACTTTAACAGTCCAAAAGCTATAATTAGCTTTAGCTGCAGCATGCATGGCCTGCTTTGTTTGGATTACTTCTAAGTTCTAAGCCATCAAGTAAAGCAAAATGTATAATACTCTCTGTCTCAAAATGGCTACAAAGAAAAAGCAAAAGTATTTCTTTTTAACACACAGAAAGGGAAGTGAAAGAGAAATCTCCAAAGCTAAGGGTGGATTTTTGTGATTTTCAAGTCCCCATAACAATCAGAGGGTGTTGACTAGTTGTCTGAAATGGATATGTGAAAAAAGCTTCTTCTACAAATACAGAGCTGTAGTTCGGTACACACTACCGAGACTTTAACTGGCACTGCAAGCTTTGGTCAAATGAGACTGACTTTTTCAGCAGCAAATACTCTAGTAGTGTCTGGAGTAAAGTACACTGTGATGTGGAAGAATATCTCATCTCCATCATTAAGTACGGTAGAGGATTGGTTATGCTATGATTTTTTTTCTATTTTGCAAAGGCCCTGGGCCCCTCATTAGAGTGCCTGGCATCATAAGTCAATTGAAAAACCAGCACATTTTAAATAAAATCTGAGGATTCTACCAAAAATACTGAGCTGGTCCCAGAGTTGGTTTTCATTGGGAAATAATCCAAAAACACAGCCAAATCAACACAGCAATGCTTCACCAAACACAAAATCCTTCCTCCGTCCACAGGCCGAAGCCTTTTAGAAAAAAAATCAGCTGAAGGGAAGAACCTAAATATATTAGTTTGAAATTAGGCAACCTCATTAAAACATGAATCTATTTTGATGGTGTTTGCATGACTTTTTCAGAAGAGCCAATAACTGCGAAAGCAGCTGTAGAAACAAAACTGCCAGGTATAAAACCACCAAGTATGTATGGGTTTAATTTGAGGATATCCTAAATGCAAGTACAGGAGCATACAAAAGCAGGCACCCTGATGCACATTCACAGAGGGCGATGAAGCAGGCATACATGACATCCCCATTCAAACAGTCTGTGTAAGTGAGCGTACAACATCAGGCTATCAGATCACTTCCCTCTCCAAACACGAAGCCTTTAATAGATGTGAAACTGCAGGCCCTGAATCTTTTCACACCAGTGGGTCACAACCCACACAGATAAACAGGAAGCAAATGGTGACAGTGCAAAAATAAAAAGACAATACAATGAATTCAACAGAAAGAGTAAATGTATTTATAATGAAAGGATCAAGAAGATATACATTATATCTCGATTTTGTTTCCTTCAAACAATCCCTTCAGAGTTTACAGAGACTACAGTCATCTGAATTTAAAAAAAAATAAAAAATAAAATAAAACAGACTCATAAGAATCCTCAGACTAACATATGGAATAACCTTTGTGGCCTTCCGGGACTTGGGGGTGGTTCGACAATTTTGCGGGGGGAGCCTAACGCTCCAAGGACAGTAGGCACGCTAGGGAGAGGTGAGCTGTCACCCCCCATTACCATCACCGCCAGACTTCAGAAAAGGGGGAAGGGGAAGAGGAGCTGGCTACAAAAAAATTCCAAATAAAAATAGGAAAATACTGGTTCCTGACTAACTTCTATCTAGATCCATCTCCAGGCCACAGAACCCTCTACGACTGCCCCCTGGGAAACACTTGCATGCCACCCCTAGTCCCTGGTTAGCAGTAGGACATATGTGTGAAGGGGTAGAAGGAGGGTGTTGTGCCTTAACTTTGGGTGTGTGAGCATTATGTATGGGTTTGGGTAACAAAGGGAGAATGGCACATGCCCTCCTCGATTCAGTATTAGCCAAAAAGCTGATATGTAAGCAGGGTTATGGTTACCAAAAGCAATTCAGACAAATCAATATTTAAGGCAGCTTACTTTATTTAACCAGGTAAAACCCCACCGAGATCCAGATCTCATTTGCAAGAAACACAACTGCTGTTATTAAGGTTCTACATTGGGAAAAAGAAATGGAAAAGAGTTTTCAGGGTTCAGGTAGAGGCGTTTCTAGACAAATTATGACTTAAAAAAATATACCAGCATGATAACCTGAACCCAAAGACAAACAAAATATTGTAGTATATTATGTGATATATTTCAGAGTGAAATAGAGTTTGCTGGCGGATAAGAAGCCTGCCTCAGATTTGACCTTTTGCTGGCTTTTGTGTAAGTCTGGGTGAGCGCTGCTTAGGCACATTCTGTTCAGCAGATCCCACTGCTAACACCCCTGTCACTCATCATCACTCATCATTGTTAGGGACAAAAGCAAAGTTTGGTTAAGCTACACAGTGAAGAATTCTCCCACCCTGGTCACCCCCATGGCCACTACCCTCTACCTTCACACATTTCCGTACGGACAGTGCAGACACGCATTATAAAACCCGTTCCATCTTTGCCGCATAAACACAAACCGGTGAGTCAGACATGCTCCTTGACTCAGAGATGGGGTCGCAAACTTTGCATCACCTTGCCCTCTAACTTTCTTTTTGAAGTGCAAGCTTGGCCTTTGAATGCCCCTTTGGCTCATCAACTGTGTGCAATTAAAGCCTATTCAGAGCTCTATATGTGTCCCCGCTATCCTCCATCGTCATCTGGCCGGGCCTTTCAATAGCCACCTGTGAAGGGAAGGGACACATGCCCCCCCAAAAACCCCCTGTAAAATTCACGACCACCAAATCATTCAGTTGCCGGCTAACTTCCCTCAATGGCCAACACTGCTTTAAACAACTGTGTGTTAACAGTTGGGTGAATCCTTAAATGAAGCCACTTACACTGATGTCAGGTTTCAATAGCTCAACTAATTACATGAAACAAGTGTCTTTACAATGAAAGAGAAAATCTTCATTCCTTGCAAAAAGGAGGAATGAAAACTATTTACACAAGAGTCTGAAGGATAGATGATACAACATACACATCCAATAATTACACAAAGGAGCAGGGAATAAAGTATGGAAATAAAAAATAATAATACCGCACCCTGGATTTTAATGCAATACTTATATACTTATCCAAAACTGGAAAATACCTAAATCAATACTTGTGAAGAGACCCTATTTGAAAATGCTGATGTTTAACTATTATTTACACACAGATGGATGAGGAGCCACCTTTCTGCTTTTATGATTCTCACGTTTTAGAGAGTCCAATCAATGACAGATTGCAGTGACTTTATTCAGGAACAGAAGCATACAGGTGAAGGATGGAGCAATGTTGTTGAGTTTTTGAACAAGCAGCTGAGGTAACGTGGTCAAATCACTAAGTATGAAAGAGAGGGCTGAATGTCAAAATGAGAATCTGAGAAAAAAAAAGATAATTTTCCCTCAATAGAAAAAGCAATTACCTAAAAATTAGTTTTGCAAAGGGAATCTAAACCTCAGGCAAATTAACTTAACCTTTGTAGCCAGAATTTGATCGAGAATTTATATTCATAACAATAATACAACATATTGGAACAATGAAAATCAAGACAAAAAATACAAACACATACTCCTCTTCCTGACCCCCCCTTAGGACACTGAGCAAAGAGAGTGTGGGAAAGTTATTTTTAGGAACCATGCAGAGTCCCTTCCCGAGTTGGATGCTCCTGTTCGGGATCAACATTCCACCTTTGAACCGCTCCGACCGCGGAGCTGTTTGTGCCTAGGATAGCGATTTTTACTTTGTTCTGAACCGATAGCAAAGACAAAATTGTTACACTGTTGACATTTATTGTAGATAAGAGTTAAACATTTTAAATTTGAAGAATCGATAAAACGTCAAACTCAACAAAACATATTTACACAAATTGTTCTTTAAAATTTATAACTGTGGTGATCTTTTTAAGACACTATTTCACAGGATTTTTCACAATAGCTTGCTGGAATTTTTGCCCATTCCTCCTAACATAGCTTACATAGAGTCAGGTGTGTAGGTACACATCTTTTAGCTCTGCTAATAGTTTTTTTTACTGCACTAAGCACATGGCTTTGGGATGGTTGCTCTAAAGCATTGAAATGTTTCATCCTTAAACCATCTTGTGACTAATTTTGCAGTATGCTTTGGGTCACTGTCATTTAAAAAAATCTCATCTGTGCCTAAGCTTTAACTTCCAGAATGAAGGCTTGAAGTGTTTGTGTATTTCCACATAATGTTCTTTTCTCATGATGCCATCTGCAGCAAAACACCAACCACAACATGATATTGCCACACTTGTGCTTCACAGCTAGAAGGATGTTCTCAGGCTTTCATGTTTTTCTATTTTCCTACAAATGTAACAATGGTCATTATTAACACTTAGATTATAGCATCAACTTCTTCACAACACATTTTAGAACAACAGTCTTTCTCGCTGAGCATGTTTACAAAATGTAATCTGGCTTTCTAGCGTATTGTACCTGTACAATGTTGGCGGAAGACTCATTTCACCAGCTTATGTTATAATCTTCACAAGCTCTTTAAGCTTTGCTGTGTACGAAATGTACACATACAATGAAATATGTTAATCTCTAGGACACAAAAACATGTCTCCACACTAAATGGAGTCCAATAAAGTTTATACTCAAACATAATTTAAAAAAAAATATGAATATAAAACATTCATGAATCTGGAAATCGTACCCAAGGATGAAGCCAGGTTGTGGACGTCCACAAATCTCTGATTTCCCCATGATGTCACAAGGGCTACTGTGTTTGATGTGTGCTGTAACATCCACACGTGTGAATCATCACCCAGACTTTTGCAAATTGTTTAAAAGACTGCGGAAAAAACAAGACATGCTTAAAGTGGTTCTGTCTTTGTGTACTGTGTATGTAAATATCTGTTTTCAATTGTATATTTCAACCTCTAAGCAAAAGAAGTTCTGCCCAAGGTTTACAGTGTCACTCACAGTTTGTAACACATGGACAGAGACTGCATAAACCTAAGGCAAAATTATACACAACTTTTACAAAAATCTAGCAAATATCAAGAGAAATACATCTGAGGCACAATTTATAAGTACCAGGGGACCTATGGTTCTCCAGTCACTATCAATATGCTAATAGACGCCTTATCTAAGCAGAATTACACGTACCCTTTAGTGCCACAAGACCCCACAGATGTAGGATGGCTTGCACGTTATAGCCTCTTTTTTTTTCCCGTAATGGGAGCTGAAGACAACTGGGGCTACTTTAATCAGGTCTGAGTTCAATGTGGCCAGTCTAGTCTGATGGGAGCTGAGTGGTGCATGGACTGCGTTAAGGGTTCACTGCTCACTGATGAAACAGTTTCACTTTCAGGGTGAGTTCAGGCAAACCACGCTCTTACACAGTCTGGCAGGAGGAGCAAATATGCCCTGTTTTGTTTAGCTTTAGGACTGTCTGCTTGAAACAAACGTTTGGGCGTTTTGTTCATATAGCGCGGACGGCAGTGCATTTGGTTGCCACAAATACTCTTTTGCCCAACTTTGACTCAACTACCACAAACAAAACTACAACTGCTTTTCCATCCAGAATATTAATAGGTAAATGGACATTCTTACAATTGTGGTCAATGTTTACATCGATTTTTGAAAATTTACGTCAGTATTTGGTGAACATTAGCTTGAACCAGCCAACCAATATTGAGCTTAAATTAGCGACTTGTGCCACTATGGAGGGTTACTGTTGCATTTTTTGTTGTGGATATCTGTGTATCTGCTTCTGGAAGATTAAGAAGAATTTAAAACATGCATCTCTTCCTTTGACCTAAATCACTTAAGGATCTTGCAAGTACCCCCGCACGTGCAAACATCCCCCAACATGTTCAGGAGTCAGCACCAAGGCATGCACGCTCAGCTTAAAAAATACACATGCACGTTTCCAGAGTAGATAAAATGCATGTTCAATAATGGATGCAAACCTGATATATGTAGAGAATTGTTCAGCTGAAGAGTTTGATAGCGTGCCATGGACTGGCCTGAACAAAGCTCTCTCTCTCTTTTGCCATGCACACACAAACCATATGCACACCTGAACACCAACTGCAACCGAGGTTGATGCGCACCAAGGGAGGAAGCATGAATTATTTAATTAGAATATTATGCCAAAAGGGAAAATTCCCAACTGATTGTAACTTTCTTGGCAAAGTATAAATCAAAGTTAGGTGTTGTAAAAGGCTAAATGACTTCCTCGATTCAGGAGAGTCAAACAAAGGCAAAATCTTAAATGTATTTCATTTCCCAGAAAATAGTTGCCATTATCTCTAAATGAATTCAAATAGTCAGCAACTTTCTTCAAATGAGTTCTTTTCAGCATTGGCCTCTCCCTGATCTTCTGTGCCAAACATTATTGGACACAGAGAGAAAGAGAGGGAAACAGGCATGTAAAGCAAACAAACATTAAAACAAATGCAAAAAAACAAGCCCTTAGGAGTCGATCCCTGTCTGACTCGTTCTGCATTTTGCAACTCCTCCTTCCTCCCCTTTTCATTTCTCTCTCAATAAGACGGTTTGGTGCCTCTGAGGAGAAGCCCTCATTTTAATTAGACCTGACCTGAGAATCACTTAACTGCTCCTCTCCGCTTATGCCTCCCCCTCCCTCCTCTCCAAGCCTCTCGCTCTGTTCCTCACATAGGTCCATTAACACCCTTCCCTTGGCACCCACAGGCTTCAACAGGGGGCAGACACAGGCGTTGTCTTAAAGACGTTTTGAGGACATGCCAAGAAACATTAAACTACTCTATACACCTCCTTCGGACTCTTTCAGTTAGTTTCCTCTTTCTCTTGAGTCCTCTTCTCCTCAGCATCTCCATCTGTATTTGTGTTTCATATTTTTTTCACCTTAACTCACCTTGGTACAAAACTACCCCACTATTAGTCATGTAGAAGCGAGAGGAACAACTTGAGATGTTTGTAGGAGTGACAATCTGGTTGTTGGATCTGAAACACCAACATGTTCTTGATTACAGGTGTGTTTTCTTTAACATCACACTTCCACACACATTAGAATGAGCCTATTTAAGAACCATTTATAGGGGATCACCCAGACCAAAGATACTGCACTTAAATGTTCAGTCATTGTTCTGTTCCAAATATTCAGCTTAATATACCAAATCCTCAAATTTATGAGTATACTAAAACTTCAATACCTAACTCTGCACATATGGCCTTGATATTGGATCAGATGTTTACATTTGTTCAGGATCACTCCAGATAATCTTCAGAGTAAGCATTACACCAATAGAATCCAGTTTAATTTAAAGTTCAACTACTAGAGCAAGATTCAGATGACACGTTTTGCTGCATGCATGTTTTGCACATGACTGAAGATAATGTTTGTTGTAGTTTTCAAATAAACTTTCATAAAGCACGCATTAGTACACCATTAGGGTACGGACTTGTCATCAGAATCAGCACGGTTGCCCCTCCCCCATTTGTTGCTGCACACCGTTACTCAGCTAAATACTAAGGGAGAGCCAGACATCACTTCAGATGACACATCTGAATATCACTTATACTAAGGTAGCACTTTTTTATGAGAAAGTGCAGTTGCCAAGCTGAGAGACGCATGTTTATTAAACATCCAACTGTAGGCCGACTAATCAAGCCAATAACCACACGAATTAACCAGCTAATATCAGCTTATTACAACTTTGTAGTTTTATTTAAGGTAGAATGCCAAAATAGGGAGAATAATCTGCAAGAAGAATTTAAAAATGCCTACTATATGATTACACTGGGTGCTTATTTAATGTTATTGCTCATGCATGTTATGTATCAAAATACAAATGACCAAGTATACTAAGTTTGTTAGTTTCTCATCTGATATTGGGTTAAAATTTAAGATCGTGATATAAGTATTTATTGTATTGTATTTAAGGTTAAAATTACCATACATGAAAATCTCAAGGCTCAAGTCCATACCCTATTTTTGTCTTATGCAGGATTTCCCCCAGTAAATGCTTAGCCTGGTGCCCCCACCAGGCTAAGCATCATTTATTTATTTAAGTTTTTTTTTTATGTTTGCATTTTTTAAGACTTTATAGTTGGTGTTCAGGTATTAATCTTCCATTATTTCAATAACACATAGTTATCAAGTGATATTTTCACATTTTCTGTCAAATGTAAAAACTTTTAACTCAAAAACATGATGGGCAGCTGGATGAATGACTGTACTAGCACCCAAATTTTCTGGGGAAAACCTCGCTCATGCCCGTTTTAGAATTTAAGAATAGAAATAACCTTCATCAGCGGGGAAATTCAGCTGTACCAGCAGCAAAGTGATAGGCAAGTCAAAGCAAGTAGATTCATTCAATCAAATATAAAGATATGAAAGCAGCAAGAATAGCAGACTGTTAAGTATAGGCAAATTTGTTTCATAAGAAAAAAAATACTGTTCAGTAACAAAAATAGCTTCAGGAGATTCCAGAAATATGCACCTGAGCAGGGACATTTTTTAAAATGTACAAATTGTATAAATGTACAAATAACAACAGACAATTTACCACAAGTGAAAATAAAACTGTGCAAATAACAGGGATGTGATAATACCAGCAGGACTAATGATGATTCTCCTTTGTGCACTTGGTGCAGGAGTCTGACACTGAAGAAGCTCTCCAGTTCAGTAACACTGGGAGTAAAACAAGCAAATATTGGCTGGACAATTAGTCAAGGTTTCGGTTTGGTCTGCAGCTGGAAATTTTGTCTTGTTGGCAAAAGTCAAGAGTATGGAACTTCTTTCAGCCAGCTGAATACTGTGCACAGGTCTCTAGAACTTTCATCAGCATTTCAATAAAAGGGCATGAATGAATTGTAAAAGTTTTGAAACCATAAAAATTTTAAACTTGGAATACCTTGACACTGGGACCAGCCTATATCTACAGGAAGCTGAACAACTCCTATGTGCAGCCTACACAGCTTCAGTGACATGTCTTGCACGACCAACTAAAAACACCTCCAAATAGGTTCACTATTAGAGGACTAATTTGACACAAATCCCTTTCTTACACTGTAGTTGACCTTTAGACCTGTTTCTGGCACCCCTGCACCCCAAAGGCACATTGCCTGTCAGTTTAAAGGGTCAAGCAAAGGTAAGGAGAATGTAATTGCGTACTATCTGCATTCTTCAGAGCTTCATCCTCAAGCATCTTGCTTTGTGGAACGTGTGACAAGAGCTTGGGCGGCGCAAAATGAGTGACTAGAACAATTCTCACGCATAGAGCGAGTTACACAGAATTGTTTTCACGTAAGCAATTTGGATGTGTTGTCGCATCAATGTCAATATATCAATGTGTGAGAGCTAGAAATGTTTGCATATATGAATGAGTGTGTGTTAATCCTGTCCAAACACCTAACACTCCCCTACCTGCTCAGGCAGGGCCATGGGTTAATTCTGGCCTCAGGCGCCATGGCTAATAACTGCTCATCAACCGTAGCTTGAACTCTCAGTAAGTCAAGTGTTGCTGGGGCAACCTCAACACCAAGAAAGTAAAGCATTAATGAGCCAAGTGTGGGATAGCAGCAAGTCCTAATAACTTTAAAAAAAAAAAAATAGATAGGATTTATTTGATTTAAATAAAACTATGTTCTGTTTCCTCATTCCTGAAGTGCTTGATAATCGAAGGATGAGTCAAGCAGCAGTTAAGATATTAGTTACTAGCACAAATCCACACGTAGCTGAGATGACATGCAGCTGCCTGAACCAGCTGGTGAGAAGCTGTTCCTGTCAATCAGCTGTCATTCAGCACCACCACCACCCACATATTATTCCTCCTGGAACAAATGTTGAGAGCTCACTGATTTGCTGATATTAAAACAGAAAAAATCTACTAAAAGTTGAACCTACATCCATCTCAGCAGGACATGAAGCACAGTGGAGGGAATGCTGTCCCTTGTGGATTCAGGGGAAAAGAGTCTTATAGCCTGAGTAAATGAGATGATGACCACTGCAGTGACTTGTCAAACAAATTCAACTGTCATCTCATATGTCAATCAGCTGTCCACAGAGTCAGATGACCAGCAAAACGGCTGTTAACCCAACGGCAGTCCAGCCTGTGATCTAACAGTCACATATGTCTCTGTAACCTTTTTAATGTTTACTTCTCAGTAGATGCACAAATCAGTAACAACAACCAACACAGAAGAACATGATAGGGTATCACAATGACAAACCTATGTTATAGCTAATTTGATGCGTGACTATGGATACAACACTCTGTGGGGAATTCCCAGACAGGTAAGAATGTGTCATAGCCAAGGATTAAGATTGACAGGTTTGATTAAGTGTGCAGTGTAGAGTCAACAATGGCAACTATTTTTGAGTTGTTGTCTCATGTTGGTAGAACAAATTTTCTTTGTCAAAGCAGAGCCAGAATATGATTCTCACTTAGTCAATAAACATATCCTTAAAGAAGGATCAAATATTTTTGTTAGTAATGGTCTCAATGCTGAGATGTAGGACATCATATCCAGAAATGACCATATATAAGGTAGTGGGAATTTAGACACTCTTGGTATAAAGTACTACATCTGTACAAGCAGATGGAAACAATATGAATTGAAGTTTAAGTGATGGTGGATATTGGAGCTTGCAGGCTCCAGTATTGACATAAAAAATCAACATCACAGAAATATATAAAAAAAAAAAATCCAATACATGTGAAATATATTGCACGTTATGAACAATAACTGGCATGCAGCCATGAAGCTCTAATGCTAAGGCCCTCAAACAGCATTTTATTAATTTATTCTTATTTTTGTGATCTTAGATCTTAGTTTTTAACATATTTTCAGGACTCGTGCTTTGTAAGATATTTGTGGCTACTGATAATCAGTAACACAATCACATTTCTTTAGTCTTACTTTTCTTAGCTGAAAATGTATTTTTATTTTCCATGTGTAGCCTTATTTTCCTCATAGGTTTTTCTTTTTTTTTCATTTATTTTGTTCTACTTTTTCAATCTTATGTATATGACTTTGTGTTATTAAGGGGGCTTTATGTTTAAAGATCAATGAACCAACTGATTGATTCATTGGAAAGAATATGAGCAAAACTTGTTAAGATATAAATATCATATTTCAATATCAATGTAATTCTACTCCCTGATAGAAAAAGGAGAACTCAAAAACTTTATCATCATTGCCAATCTTGATAATCCAACGCTGAGCCTCGAATAATTTGTCTTGAGAAATGTTGAACAAGGGAATTGAAAGGAAAGTCCAATCTTTCAGTATTGGATAAAATATTGCTTAAACATATATACAGGTAATTGGCTTCCTAAACATTGTCTCCATAATGTCTTTAATGCTAATAATATTTAAATGTATCCACCCATTTAATATTTCACTATTCATCCATCCATCCATTTTCATTACGCCCTTGTCCCTTAGTGGGGTCGGGAGGTGCTGGTGCCTATCTCCAGCCACGTTCCGGGTGAGAGGCGGGGTACACCCAGGACAGGTCACCAGTCAGTCGCAGGGCTATTTCACTATTCATAAACATTAAAACGTTATTATACTGATTTTGTATTTTCTATTATTCATTGCACGGAGGACAGTCAATGAATTGTTCCTTAAAAATTCCGCTGTGTAATAATAGAAATTCACAAAGCATTCAGCAATGATTTTCTTGTAACATGCAGATTTCTGCTTACTCCGAGAATGTTGTTCCTTGTTTCTTTCAAGCATACCCCTCAATAACTGTCTCATCAAAAATATACAAAGCTACTAAAATATGCAACATTTGGTGAAGAGAAGATCCAAGATTGCACTGATCTTGACATTTATCTTGAAAGATTAGCTCTGGTCTAAAAATAAAGAAATAAACAAAATCATTGACTTTTACAGACCTCATAATCTGTGCAATAGAGGCACATTAGGGGATACAATGAAATGAAGAGAGAGGGGGTTAATTGAGACAGAAGAAAGGATCAGAAATATCATCAAAGGTTGGCACAAAATGAGAAGACGGTGACCATGGAAATTTGGGGGTAGGGATGGGCATTCCGCTCCTCCCCTTCAAATCCTGGCTGAGACAATAGGACTCACTAAAGAGCCGAGGAGCAGAGGGTGTGATAAGGTAATGATAATGTAATGAGAACCAATCATGAGCCTGAGCTAAGTGCAGGGCCTCCTAATTTGTCTCCAGAGTAGCAGTTCAGTGTCAGATTTGTATCTTTTGGAGAGAGGAATAGTGTGAATGAGGATGAGAAATCAAAAATCTAAATGTATTTTGAAAAGGTGAGCCCAAAATAGGCATCTGAAGTGCACATATCATAAGTTTAAACTATATTTGAATTTTAAAAACAACTTTTCAAAAAATATGGAAAATGCTAAGCTTATAAGAAGGATGTTTGCTGACTTTTTGTTTCCATATGTCACTCCTCTGTGTCTGGCAATAAAACTGGATTTCCACTGGTAAATGTTACAGTGCACAGTTTAAGGTAAAGCCACACTAATATTACATTACTTACTTCCCTCAAAGCTATCGCAGCTTGTTTTTTTATTGTGCCACTTCACAGTCCAAGTGACTAAACATTTGAAAAGTAACTACATGGAAGAATATATAAGGGCACCTGGAGACTTAATAAGATATACATGCATCAAAATGTGAGACATACCACTTACCTGAACTTCTATCTGTGTTTCAACTGTCATATTTATGGAAATAGATATTTTTCTCACTCTGTTGCCTCTTGACTTTACACTGAAGAAACTGTGCCGACAAGTGTGCATAATCAATAGTTTCACCTTCCTTCAGTCACCCAATAGCACAGCAAAGTAAACAAAGCTTGGTGGAGTTTTGCTCATGGGGGAAACATCTGTTTACTTAATGTTTCAATACAGGAAAACAAATGCCACCATAAAAAAAATATTGATAAAAAACAATACATTTGGACATAGAGTGCATAAAAAAAAAAAATCTTACCTTCTGGGAATTTTCAGGTTTTGACACATTACTACCAGAAACTTAAGTCAATAATGGTCAACAGGAGGACAATTTATTTTATTTCTTTTTTATATTTTTTAAATAAAAATCGGAAAATTATCTGATGAAAAGTCACGTTTACTCCAATAACCCTAAATATCATCCAGTGGCAATGGTCGGTCGGGAGGAGCTTTACATCTTAAAGTTTGCCACAGGATGTGCAGGGGACGCTATAATCGTTTGATAGTTCTGGTGAGATTAAATCAAAAACTTAACTTTCTGGCTTTCATGCAAACGCATGTGTGGCAGGAAACCAACACTGTGCATTTTCTTTGGAAAGCCTTGAGGATAATTATGTGCTAGAATGGCATACTCAGAATCCAGACCTAAATCAAATTTATATTTTGTGGCAAGACGTTTCATCTAGTCTGAATGACCTTGACCTGTTTTGAAAAGTCAGCGGGCCAAACATCCGGCCCTAACCCCAAGAGTTTCAGCTGCAATTTCAACAAAAGGTGCATCTACAAAAATATTGACTGAAGGGGCCTGAAAAGATATGCATGGTAAGATTTTCTGATTTTTGGTGTTAAAATGACAAGACACACATATATTTCTTCCTTCCATTTGATTATTCCGAATTGTTTTTTGTTGAAATCCCAATATAATCCACTGAAGTTTGTAGTTTTAACATGGCAAGCTATGAAAAACTACAAGAGGTATGGATACTTTACAATACAGTCAGGTTTAAGCTAAGTCATAAAGTACGAACAAATATCAACTGATGGACATTATTAACAAAATAAATAAGAAAGAGCCAAAGATTAAAACTGAAAACATACCTCAATAGCAAACTGTTTTCTCTTGAGCTTAAAGGCCAGATCCTTGTGGTCAGGGAGTTGCCTGGCCAGACAGTTCAGGTGAGGTACCTGGCGCACATACAGCAAGCCTATGGAGGACAGGAGAACCAGATTAAATGTGACAAAAAGTCAATAGAAATTAATAAATAATCAAAAACACACTCCTCAGTAAAAATTACATTAATTTGTGTCTCATTGTTGTACACATCTTAGAAAGTGTAAACTAACCCCTAAATTGTTTTTACTACGTATTCCTGATAAAAACAAAATAAAAACAAACAAAAAAAGAGTTTGCCATCATTTATCTAAATTACTGAAAATTAAGCAGCGATTATGCTGCAGCTCGAGCCCTTTCCAGTACATTAGGTGGGAACTCGACTTTGTGAAACAGACTAATACATATAAATAGCAAACAAAGTTTAAAGAAGTCGCTCCTGGCATATGTGTAAAATAACATATCTGCAATAAACAATTTTGCTCCACTTTGATTATTAACAAACAATCTCAACTTGTTTTACACTAATACACTGAATATCCAAAATTCACTTGAAATTAACATGCAACAAAATTGGTCTTTAAGAGGAACATTAATGATGATTTTTAAGTGAACATTAAGTGAAACTGAAAGAGTTTTTTTAGTTTTATTTTATTGTTGCATAAAGTGGATTGGCAATTCCATAAACAAAATGAGGACTTTTACAAAAATGCACAAAGCATTGTAGAAACAGAAAATTAACAGAACATGCTCACACGTGATTGTGATGAACAAGAAAATTTACTTTTGAAATAAGTCATTCACAACTAATTGCTCCCATTGCTTTTCTCCTCTTGTTTCTTTAAAACTGAAGAGTTGGTATTTTCTCCAACGATTACTGTAATAATTGAAAGATAGGCTCATGTAATAACATGAGGAAGAGGTGTGGGATATTTTCATACTCTGAACTCCCCTTTTTATTTCATTCCAGCAAAGTGACATTTCCATAAAACTGTACAGCACTGTAGATGTGGGGTGGTGCAAACAAGAGTGACACAGAAAAGCAAAAGATCGAGGGAGTAATGGAGAAAGGAAGGCAGACAGAGAAAGTGGGGGATGGTGGGTTCTCTCCTCTGTGCACTTGGGTGATTTCCCTTTGCCTGATTTGCAGTGACAGGCTTCCCAGCATGCTTTGAGCAGCCCTGAACTGCTGTCGCAAACACGCATACACACACATGCACGCAACAGCTACACGCACTCTCCTACTCGCACCAGATGCGTTGGCACTCATCAACACACATCAAAACAATCATACACATAAATGTGTTTCAGAAGCCCGCACTTGAATTAGTTAAGTAGGAAAAGTATGGGATTTTAAAGGGATTTCAAACTATATCAAATCCAACGGACACTTTTGCAAATCAAATGGCAGTTAAGAAAGTGATGCAGTGCAAAACTCACAAAGATAAGTTTTAGGTTTCTAGAACTTGTTTACCACCGCACAATGCATTTAAAAAATGCTGTAATGTTCTGGAGGAGGATGTAAAATCTAAAACTGAATGTTTTTATGTGCCACAATCTAAAGGGTTGAGGGATGGTGGCCAAATGCGAGGAAAAGCAAAAGAGTGAGTGGGAGAGTTTGGGAGGAACTGCTAAAAATACCGGCCTCACTTATACTGACCTTTATGTGGAGAGTGATAGAAAAGAGAAAAGCGGGGAGGAGGAGGAGAGAAATGATAAAACTGTGCTGAAAAAAAAAAGTGATGGTGAGGACCAGGAGAGCAGAAACAAACTCTGCTCTGCCCTCCCCTCCCCTGCCTTGGTTTCTTTCTCTCCACACATCTCCTTACCGGTGTCCTGTCTCTCCACTGAAAGCTTTGCCCTCCATTTATTAGCAGAGCATGCTGGCCACGGAGACATTGAGCGAGGGATGGAGAGATGCAGGCAGAGAGGAAGAGAGAGTGATGGTGAGAATATCGATTCCCCAGTGTTGGTCTGTGCTGCTCCAGAGCCTCAGGGGTATGGGACCGGGGATGGAGAATGGGCGAGGCGAGAGGGAGAGAGCCTCTGCTGGAGGTGGAGGGGGGAAAGAGGGAGGCGGTGAGGCAGGAATGGAGGGAGGTGAGGGTGCGAGAGAGAGAGGGGGTACGGCGTGGCAGCTGAATCCCCCCCGGCCTGTCTACTGAGGAGCACGTCTGATTGAGCAGCAGCACGCTAACGCACACTGACAGCCTGGCCTGCAAGGGGGCTGCCCTGCCTCCATCCACAGCCTAACTCCGGCTTTAATGCACTGCCTCTGTACATGTGTGTGTATCCGATTGAAAAGAGGCTGAAAGATAAGCGAGTGTGTGTGTTTGTACCGTGGTAGTCTTTGTAGAGAGGGTTGGTCTCTCTCTCAGAGCCTTTGAATGATTCCAGGGCGATGGCATTGTCACACAGCCGGGTTATGTTGCCCATTAGAGCTCTGTCCTGTAGGATAGAGAGGGATCCAGAGTGAAGAACAACACAAGTAAGTAATTAAAAGCCTCCTGACGGGATGCCACCGAGTTGCAATTAAATTAGGCCGTCATTTCCTGCCTGTGACCAGGTCCTCTCTGACCATGACTTATCTCAGTGCAATGAGCTGGAGAGGGTAAAAGTGTTGATTGGAGTCACACACTTGACCCGAGGGCAGGCACCTTAAATCAGTCATCTATGTACAAAATGGGACGTAATTCAAACAAGCAACAATTTGTTTCATTACTATTTAAATTCATAAAATATGCTTGAGAAACAAGGTAATAGCTGCTGCATAAACCAAAACCTGTGAAAAGCAGGGCAGGATAGAAAAAAGAATAGTTAGGCAGGTCTGGTGAGGAGAGCTCCCCCTACTGGTTAGGTCAGTGACAGATAAGAGGTGAAGACAGAAGATGGTAAAGGGAATGCAGGGAAAGAAATATCCAGAAGGTTAGATGGAGAAAGGGAAGGGAGGAGAGAAAGAGAGGGACATTGGGACACAGGGAGAGGGGGAGTCCTGCATTATTAATCCCTTTCCCTCCTGAATCATTCACATCCTTCTCTCTGTGTTGGCTGCCACTGCCTAATGCAGTTTTCATGCCTTCATGTCTTTTTCCCCGCTCTTTCTTCCTCCTTTTCGTTTTTGTCCTACTTTTAAAGTATGCATATCCTAGCAGTCGGTACCACTGCCGCACACTTAAAAGTACCTTAGTTGGCTCTATGTGCAGTAGTGGTTGAGATCTTAACAGTCTGGATGAAACCAATTGTTCTAAAAATTAAAAGATACAGAGCAACCAACAATAGCAGATAAAATACTGTCTATTCTTTTCCTGGAAAGCCAATATAAGTAATTAAAAGGGAACAACTTAACCCGATTTAAATATTTTAAAGCCAGAGAAATGAAAGTGTTCACTGGAAACAGCTCAGTACAGTCGCAACAGGGCAGAATGAGGTCACTAAGAAGGAGGGAAGTCAACAGCTCTTGGTTTTTATAAAGGCGGTCAAGTCATCTGAATTGCAGATCAATTTTTAAACCTTATTCAAATACAACAAATAGCTCCAACAATGATTTATATGGCTCTTCATTACTGTTTATAACTGCTGAATAAACTTGGATACACCGAGAGTGGGTACCTTTAACAAACTCTCTACTAAATAAAATTGAAAACGTGAGTCAGGCAAAAATGATATAAAAAATTTGATTTCACATGATGTTACCATTAAGTAACATAATTAGAAAAAGCAAGAAATAAAAAAAAAAAGTTGTGGAAAGTGCAGGAAATACAAGGATGTGAACTCATACTTATAACAACAAAAACAGAAATTCAATAATTATTATAACAATGGTAATACTATAATTAACAGAAATATTTAAAATATATGGTATGAGTTGGACTGAATATCTATTTCTAGAAAATCTCCCAGATATATTTGTCTTCAGCCAAGAGTCTAATGTGGAGCATTTTTATAAGCTAAAATAAACAGCGTAAAACCGAGCCAAAATGTTTTCATATTTTGAAACACCACCACGTTTTAGCTAGTGGTGGTTTTGTTTTGTATTGTTTTTTTTCCAATAAGATAAAATAAATTTACTAAGATGAATATTGACTTTTTTTAAAAACCCCAAAGCAATTACATTCCTAACCATCTTGCCTTTATTTCAATGGCAGAAATGCCGAACTATTAAGATGTCTTGCACCCGGTAACAGAATATACAATAAACTCAAAAGATTCAACATTGTCAAATGGAGAAATGTGTTCATCAAGCAAACAGGGAAAGCGATTAGGGCACAGAAAAAATGTGAACAGAGAAATCCAGAGCAACGCTGAGAAAAGTCGTCTTCCTAAATATTAATGCCCAAGAACACAGGAAATGTTCATTGGGAAGTCCGATGAACTTCCCAATGAAGTTCATCGGACTCCTCCCTTCCCAGTTCAATATTTAATTGAACTGTTTCAATTAAATAGACCTCTGGAAAGAAAACAGCTGTGGATTGACATTCTTTGTTTAATCCTATTCAACTATTTCTTGTTGTGCACAACATAAACTTTAAGAAGGATTGTAATTATTGAATTATTTAAAAAAATCATATCTATGTGTCATAAACACAAATATTCTGTAATATTTGTAAGTATAGCAATATGGATTCTTAAATAATTTGGACTTAAGAGGGTTTTAAACAAAAACAAATATATATATATATATGTATATATACAAGTATATATATATTTTTTTAAGCACTAAAAATCTTTAAATTTGCAATGTACACAGGCATTTTTGGGGACCTATATTTTGTATGTGTGAGGACTGGGTGTGGTTTCAGGATATTGTATGATGGAGGGAGTCTAATTAATGTTTCAGATAGACTGTAGCACTGGGCTGCTGTGGGGAGGCTTTCAGTGAGTTGCTCAGCTTCCTAAGCTGCTCAATAATAGATTAAGTATTGTAGGCTAGTAGCAGTGGGCTAACTGTCTGAGACCACAATGTTTCAGTCAGTAAAACCACTGATGTTAGTCTAGACAGTCTTCGAAAGGCCGTGCTCTCTCATCTAAACTATCAATCTACGCAATGCAATGCCATTAATAAGTTCTATTAACTATTTTAATGAGAACAGTCTTCACACTTTGGTGACACTCATATTCTTAAGACAACAGCGCAAAGTGAGATTTGAAATGGTAAGTTAATCACATGGTCATAACATAACAGCCGCTAATTACCACCATGTTGGCTTCGTCACCAAACACCTGATTCAGTCCAAAATTTCCCCCTCTCTCCTCCTTTCAAACTCATTCACTTCTCTCCCCAGGGTGGAGAAGGGGGAGGGGACAGATTAAGGGTTAGGAAGCCTGGCCAGAGTGGGACAGGAGGACTGCTCCCACCACAGCTGACATCTGCTAGTTAGCCACTCTACCTTTTTTTGACTAGGCCAAGCCGCCTTGCACAGTGCGTACAGGCCTGGAGCCAGAGCGTGTTGTGACAACACAGCTGTTCTCTGAGCTAGGCACTGACCTATATCTTTGAATAAGGAGATCACAAACAACACAGAGTCAGAGCTCTTCAGGATGAGTCTCTTCAAGAGGGATTCAAGAGTGGTCAGGCTAGTTTGGTATATAGATGGCTTTGGAGGCAAGTGTCCCTCTATGCTTGATAGTCTAGGGAAGGGTGGTGGTTTGCCATATGCCTCAGCAGATGATTCCACCTTCACACTGAGAGGCCAGACTGGACACAGACTCATAGCCCACCATGCAGCCCCCGCCCCACCAATATACAACTTTAACGAGCATTACATAAAAGAAGAGGTTTAAACTCTTTGTGCAACTTTAAGTTGAATTTGTTTGTAAGATTGGATTGAACAGAGAACACATTTCTCTAAAAATATTTGATGTGATTGACTTTAAAGTAAGTTGAATTTCATAATGTTTAATCGAAAAGTTTGCAGACTGAATGAATTCTGAACCACAGCAGGTTGACAACAGATATATAATAGGGAGAGGGCCCTAATGAACCTGGACAGTAGAAATGATCGTATGAACGCTGCAGTGGGTGATCCCATCCTTTTATTGCCTGTTGCACAATGCACAATATTAGCCTAATAAGAATGAAACCAGAGGTCTTAACAACATTTTTAAGAAATGCAAGTATCCCATGTTTTCAAACAATTCACAAATTAAAACAGTAGTTTAAGTAATCATCGAAAAATCTCAGTTTTTGGGTTTGTCTCAACTAAAGATGGCCAAAAATTGGTCCAAAAAGATCTTCTTGATTTCATAAACAAAGTACAGGTTTAAAAATCCCATACTGAGTTTAAAATAATCTATTTTCAATTTAGAATTATTAAGTTGATGATTGGCCAAGCTAGACTTTTAAGATTTTGAAATACAGGAAAAAAATATGAATAAAAAAAACTTCATCAGAGAGAGATGGTTTGCTGTCATTTTTTTCCTACTCCATTCCTGTCTTTGAGGGACTCCTGTCTTTGAGGGACTCCTGTCTTTGAGGGACTCCTGTCTTTGAGGGCCAGTGTCATATATATCCTTGTTTAATATATCTGAATCAAATAATCAAGTCATTAGCAGGACTCTGTAGAAATTGACTGCAGGTTGAGAGAGCAATCCACCACTTGATTCAGGTGTGATGGAGCTCTCATACTTCAAAAAGTTGCAGGACACAGGAATTTGAGGCTCCTTTTTTAAGCGAAGAAACAGGTTTGGAGCGAAGCTGCCACATAACTTTGGTTTTTCATTGCTCTTGCCACCCCCTGACAGAATAGCACCCTATCCCCTCCATATATGAGCAGTATGGAGGGGAGCTATATTGCTCATATAAAAAAAACCTTCACTGCGCCTGAATCAATCATAAGCAATAAAGAAGGAGCACATTGGTTAAACTTCAATATTAACCCTAACAGTTTAACCTGCATTCAGTGTTCTGGCTAAAATCCCAAATGGTTTAAGACACCAATACTGAGTGAAAGTTCAGAAGCACCTAACACAAACAAGACAATATGTGTCACACACCATATTACCTGGATGAGATGTGAAGGTATGGTTACTACAGCAACCGAAAGCGATGACCTCAACAACGCACGGAGTCCGTACAGAAAGGTAGTCAGGGCGTGGCTGTGTCTAGGTTTGTCATGGCAACACAGGTCGTCCCCCCACAGAGCTGAACCCAGAGAGTGAAGCCCCACACGCAGGATGTTACGTGACTTTGACTGTGAGAAATGCAAAGAGAGTGAGGAGCGCAGTTATGTAAACATTAAATTAGTATCAAATGTTGCAGAAGAAAATGTAAACTACAGAAAGTCAGTGGAGGGCACGAATCTCAGTTTAATCTGAAAACTTGGGTGCTGCTGTTGTGGGCCATGCTTCCAAACGTTGGGTGAGAGCAACTGGACAGACTGCTCAGCGGCACAGACGAGTGGAACACGGAGCCCAAACGTGACTGGACACAACCGCCCAATCACAGAAGCCATCTGACACATGCACAATGGACCTGTCAGACAGGCTTCCAATATGGCCGCCACCCAGAAAACCCCAGCACATTCTTGGCACAGCGGTGATGCTCTGCAGCCAAGGGGGGCCTGGGTAAGGGTGGAGTGCCTTGCCTTAAACTCCCCCCACCCCCTCCCCGCATCTCTCCCCCCTTTTCCGACTCCATCCCATCCCAGCCCACCCCAAGGGATCAACTGAAACCAACTTTGTTAAAAAAAAAAAAAAAAGTAGGGCAAACTGTGACAGGATATATATCACTGCACCACAGCAAATGAAGAAGCCTGTCCAAACTGTGAGGGATTTTTACTCTTACATACAACTGCCTTTCATTTGGCTTTTCTTATAGGATGGTTCAGGATTATTGAGCTGAGAACCAACATCAATAAACAAAGGCCTGCTTTAAAATCTTCTCACTTTTTATTCAATCTTTTTCATAATTTAAACCTCCTCTAAGATCTCTAAGATCTCCTCAGCCCAATTTCTCATAATTTCCTCACCCAACTGCATGACCTAAACTTTTTTACGGATCAGAATCAGCATTGAACAGATCTAAGAAAAATAAACGCCATTGTATAACTTTGTGTTTCAAAGCTGCCTCATAGTTTCCAATAAGACTCTTTTCTCTCCACAGCATACTCTCAGTCTGTATCTCAGCCTGTTGTAGTATTAGCATTCTGCACGTGTGGCGTAGTCACAATAAGACATGCCCTTCCTTTGTTTAGTGATGTTTTCCTACACAGGTTTTGAGAGCAGCAGAATCAGAAATCTGTTTCTGTGTCTGACGCCCCACAGGAGGTCACTGCAGTAACATGACTGTTGCTGTGGCAACATCAGGATGCAACAACAAACTTAACTCCTATAGCTTAGCCTATAGAAAAATCAGGGAACATTGCCAGTAGGGTCCAGCCAAAGACCAGAGGCCAGCCATATAGACTACAACTAGTCTGGGATCACAACCCAATCAGAAAGGCGTCTAACGAGACTCAGAAAGACTCCAGTCTCATTCTTCTGAAAAATCTCTCCAATTATTAATCCCTTCGGCAGAGTTCACTTTAAAAGTTGAAATACTTGACAATGTCTGAGAAAACAACAAGAAGAAGCAAATCATCCAATCCACACTGTTATCCATATTGGGTATATTTTGTGCCAGCACCCATGTCGCTCTGTGCCGGTTTGCATTCCTGGACTCTGCCAACAGTGTGTCAGGTGGTCCTGCTGCTTTAATGATGTCAGCAGTTAATCTGGTGTTTGAATGACAGCTCTGGGGGGAGAAAATCCCATGTGTGAGTGACAGGAGGAGAGGTGGCTCCAGGTGACTGGCACAGGGTTCACAGAAAGTAGGTGAACAAGGCATAGATACCGTTTATGTAGAGAACCACTAAAAAAAAACAAATTTACAGTTTTCTATGTGTCAAATCATTATGCAAAAACTGTTTTTTGCAACTAATACAAATCAGCTAAATACATTACAAAGACAGTTTACAGTCATGTAAACTCTGTCATGTAAATACATTGAAAGATGATCAAATTTAGCTTGAAGAAACTGATGACCTTCCATTTCATTTGATATTTTCTTTGACATCTGACTGGCATTTTAGTGTTTTTAGAAAACCAAGATTGATAAAAGAATCAAAATTTTTATGCAATCCTGATTATCAACATCTATGCATCTGCAATGGCAAATTCTTTAATATGCTGGACAGAACAACCTCTTATTATCAGTTCAAATATTAGCAACTTGCTGGTAGGCCCATTACTGTTCTATTCTCCTATAACTATGAATCAATGCAAGGTCAGAGACGACTCTAAGGGGAAGAACCAAAATTAGTAAGGCACAGGATAATGAAGAGATAAGTGACAAGACTCCCAAATCCTCACTATATATGCATCATGCCTTTTAATAAAAATCTAGTACCTCTTTTTTATTTATTTTTTTATTTATTGAGCTTTTTAAGTATCAGAATAAAATTTGAAATTTTAATGCTAGACAACCCAACTGAGGGTAATAGTGTGTAAAAGAAAAGAACATTCAGCATGTTTTTTTGTAGCAGTAGTATGTTTAAATCCAAAGTAAAATAGAATATACCTGTTTGAACTCAAAGTAGTGCATTAAAGCAGTGTTGACTGATGTGTTTATAGACTGAAAATTGCAGGTGTTCTTTGCATTGATGTATTTATGATAAAAGATATTTTTGCATGATTTGATTCATCAATAACCAGAAAATTACCTGATTCCAAACTCCGCCTCACTAATTTCTGCTGTTAAGCAACAGATGTATGACTAAGTGATTAAGAAATAAGATTATTGTGCTCCTAGCTCTAGAGTGACTTATAATGTTTTCTAACAAAATGTTAAATTGGTTTGTGGTGAATAACATTTTTGAGAATACAAATGTGTTAATATTTGAATGAAACAACAACCAGAACAGTTGTTTGGATCTTACCATGGGGGTCGCCAAATCAAAGCCCTCTCTGTGTATGACCTCTTGCAGTGACTTCAGTAAGGCAGAGTAAGACTCAACCCTGGCATTGGAGAAAGAATAAGACACATTTGACACAGTATAGCAGAGAACTTGCATGAGAACACAAAAGAGGGTACCTAAAATGTGCAATCCATCGCCTATAGTATTTTGATAAATCTGGGCCAAGCTGATCACTGCAGTAGCCTAATCCTCAATGACTGCAGTCTGCTACTCCTGACTGTGCTTTTCTGGAGCCACCGAAGCAGACAGATGATCCATATCAAGAGATCCAATTAATTTATTTGGTTGATTAAATTACAACATGACTGGTTCACTGTCAGCTCCCCGAGGATCTGATTGTGCCGAGACAGACAGACAGATGAGGTGCACATATGCACAAACGTGCGCACAACGGAGAAGAGATGAGGGATTAATGGGCTGATGGCTAAAACTAACAGAGAACAGCATTTTGGTGTTTAATCAAGGGTAAGATGTGCACCATTGACAGGGGGCATGCAGTACCATCGAGCAACATTTAGCAACAGTCAAGGGGTGGATCACTGCTGATCCCTTTATGAGTTTATGGGATCACCAATAATAATGTTAACCCCATCTTTTAACACAGGACCCTCCACTTAGAAACACCTCGCTATTGTAATGACCACTCTGTGGCAGCTCACAGTGGGCAGCTATGTCAGCTGTCAGTTCAACCTGAGAGCCACAAAAGCTGATACACATAGGTTGGTCACACGCCAAACCCCCACATAAAGAAGAGAAGCACACACTTGTGTTGATTACACTTGGCCAAGTATATCAATGAACTCTATTTCAGTTATTCAGCTCAACAATGGTGCCTCCTGACCCTGCTGTGGCTAATGATAGAGCTGCACTGGTGAAAGAGGGACACCTACCCTCCACGGCCTCTCTGCCCATGCCCCAGCTCTGAGGTGGTGGGGGGCTGGGACGGTCTGACGTTCAGTTGCATGCAGGAGGTTGCCACTGGTTGGCAGCCATTGTGGAGACCAGCATTGTGCTTTAGCTACCCCTACTGAGCACGGCTCATTCAGGTACCCAAAGAGGTCTAGGTGCGTAGCTACAGGGGCTAGCGCGTCAGCTAATTAGGATCATGCACCAGGAAGCGTCTTTATCTCAGCGTTCCTCTTTCAGCAAGGGAAGAAAGAATGAGGGAAGGGGGATGCTTGGTCTTAAACAACAGGATCTGTATCACCTAGAGAGCAATTTGTGCCAATTATGCCTTCAAGTGAAACGGAGCAATTTAACAGCTAGGGTATCAACATGGGGCAGCGGACACGTGCAAGGGGGAGTAGCTTGCTTTCGAGTTTGTGTGTTACATGAGCGTGCAAGATATGCACCGAGTGTGTGTGCCTGTATTCTTGTCAGTACTTGGGCGGGCCTTGGGGTACAATGGTGCTGCGCAGGTGTAGCTTCCAGCTGTCAAAATGCCTGTAAGATCTATAACCCATTCACACTCTACAACAGCACCACTATGTCACCTTCACTCAAAACTGCACATACCAGGGAGATTTTTCCTCCTACATTCTTCACATTAACCATCATTACGTTGTGAAATGATATTTAACCACACTCTTTCTACGTCGGGGACCATACCCGTGAAAAATGTAAATTTTAACCTGATTACCTGCAACATTTAATGTGTTTGTATGGGCAGCATGTTTACCGGCAGTCTCTGTTTGCTGATAGAAAGAATGAGGGATTCGCTACAGCCTCCTCCAGCATACACTGCACTCCAGATTGCTGTATTTACCCAGTTCAAACGAGTGTGTCTTCGTGTGCCCGTATGTGTTCAGCAGCACTCTCTGGGTAAAGAGCCTGTGCGACCTCTGAACCCTAAGTACACTCAACGCAGGAGAAATCAAACAGACGCTGAGCAAACAAGGCCCTTATTTGAATAGACATACGCAACCTTTTTCCAAGAGGCTGAATGACCCGGCCAGTGGCAAACAACGCAAAACAGGAGGAGAAGCAGGCTGATATTTAGCTGATTTGTATTAGTTGCAAAAATAATGATTATAGTGTTGTTCTTGATTGTAATTATTATTTATTCATAAATGGAGCATTTTTGAATAAGTGTTTTATGTGAACTCAATAAAAACTGCAATTAATTAATTGTTTAAACAAATTGAATAGAAGACAAAAATTTAAATGATGCGTGATCATGAAAATTATTATAACATCAATTCCTACTTTGAATCAATTAAGTGAATGTTATTATGATAGAACAGAGTCAGTTATGTTGCTTTGTTTTCTGAAGTCAAAGAAAAATCATTTTGTTGGAGCTGAAACAATTGTTTGATTAGTTTGACGATTTCCAGAATAATGATTAGTGGCATCTACATCATAAATTTAACTGATGCATTTCATTTCAGGCAAAACAAATATCAACTTATTCAAGCATCTATAATTTTATCATCTATTCAATACCTATGTCTCAGACACAAATCAAATGGATTTTAGTTTTTGTTCAATTTTGAAACATTTCCCCATCATAACTTGTACAAGGAACCTGAACCAATTCAACTAGAATAAAACAATCTCATCTAATGAAGCCCAGTCTTCTCAGCCTGGTCATGTTGTTTACTAGGATTATTTATACAAGACGTGCTCTGTAAGTTCTGCAGCTCTGTCTCGCTGCATTGCCATGTTTACTCACATGCGTTCTGCGGAGAAAGTCGTATTTGTACAGCCCTGTTCTGTGGATGATGTCGTGTTTATGCGCCTGTATTCGCTGGGTCGTGTCTCATTGGTTTTGCCTGCATTTTGAGGACGATGTCTTGCTGTTCTACCTGTGTGCTGCTGATGACGGGGTGATGTGATCCGGAAGGTAGAAGCGGTGGCACTTGGCTGCTTGGCGAATCTCTGCCTCCATCGTCTTTGAGACATCATAGTAGTGTCCGAATCGAGAGGAAGATGCCAAAGCACTCTGTAATATGTAAAGATAAGTATTGTAATTTTTTTCTAACATTAGTGCTTGTTCAAATTATTTTAAACAGCATCTATGACCTTAATATTTAAAACTAACAATACATATAGTATAACAACCTTATTTGTTTTTCTAAAAATCAATACTATGGCAATGCAATTGCATTGTTTATGGGTCATTCCTCAACTTTTCTACAGCGAAGAAGTTAAATAAGCACTATGACCAGCCTCTTAATCATTTCTTCACATAAATGTCCACTTCTGGCTGTGAAAGCGAACATGTCAGGGAAGCAGGGGAAGGCGGATGTTTTCCTGCAGCTGAAAGAGAGAGTTTTAGCTCTTCTTTCTCGGTAAAACCATGGACTCCATTGTGAGAGGGGCTCTTAATCTACTCCTAATCTGGATTAGGGCCCCCGGTGTGTCCCTCTCCCGTCAGAACGAGGGGGTCAGAAGGGCCAGTTGGGGGGTCAGGGGCTCATCTTCTCTTTGTGAACCAGGCAACCCGCTTAGCGTTCCATCCCCGCCCTGACGGCCTCACCTTTGATCTGATGTCTTCATCAAGAGAACGACACAGTGGGCCGTGCCAGGAGAGGTGTGTGTAAGGGGAAAGTAAGCGTTGACTCTCAGGGTGAATTTGGGATGCAAATCCTCTGGCGGGGCTTACTAGCGGTTTGTAAAGACGATTTTACAGGGGAAGGGGGGAGAGGTGAGGAAAGGACACAGATATAAAGAAGTTTCCAGGGAGAGAGAAAGAGGGAGAGGATCCCTAGGGACACACTGTGTTCTGCTAATCCACATAGCGATATGGATTATAGACCGACGGGGGTGGACTGCAGAGAAGAAGAAGAAGGGGAGGGTCTCCTCTCCTTAAAGCGGAAGAAAGAGTGTAGAGCTGCCGACCCTAGCAGGGGGAAAGGCAGGGATTTGGGGGAAGACGGAGGCGCAGGTCTGGGTCGTAGGGTTGAGCGAGCAGACATGTCAATGCACTGCCTGCATAGTACTCTTGTTTCCCAGGCTAAGCAGGGGTGCAAGCGTGTGTGTATGTGTGTGTATATGTGAGCTGGGGGAACAGTGAAAAGCCTACCTATTGCCAGCTAAGTGTGAGTAATCTGCTGCGGCTCTGAAAAGAGTGGCTGAGGCCTCATTCACTCCACAAAGGAGTTTAGAGGTAGATGGATTTAGTGGTCGAGACCATTGTCAAAGGACTAAAAGCAGTGATCCAGTACCGTGCATTCTTATCCTATCATTAAAAGAGATACATGTTGAAGTTTCATTAAATAAAGATTTAAAAATTGCCTCTGACCGACTGTCTAGGGAAAAATAGTTTTATTAAAGAGGACACACTGATCGATCACCTGTACTTTAGGCAGATTCTGATAGCGCCAGGCAATCGTCATGGCATCCAAACTGTCCTGGGGTTCACCAGTCAGTCTGGGCTGCTCCACAGGTTTGGGTACAGCAACATCATCCAAGATAGGGGCTGGAAGCTCCTAAACAAATTATGTACATGAAAAATTATGTCTAATCAGAACACAACATTGGGAAACATAAAACAGCTTGAAAGTTTAATTTTAACTTTTTAAACGACATACAGACCCAAAAAACAAACAATTTTGACAGTTGCATAATAAAGACAGCAACTCTCGGTCAAAAAAACATTTTGCTATTTAATTTTCTCCATCCAATTTTTTTTATCTTTTTTTTTGACCTTCTAATTCTAAAAAAACTATTTTTTTTAGAATTTTGATGACACAGGTGAAAAACAGAGTTATTTTGTATTAAAAAAAGGGTAAAAATGGCTTTGAAACAATAATGAAACATGAAATATACACTTGTACAATCCTGGATTTATATATTATCTGAGCGCGGAGATGCATTCCAATGGATAGTTCAGTAAGTAGAGAACTGGATTAGATTGAATGGTTCAATTCTGATCCTAATCTGAGCTACAATCCAGTCAAAGAAAAGAAATTCCATTTTTAAACCATATTTCTAAAAGATTTAGCCTAGTTTTCCACTTCAGCTATTAAATGTGTACTGTTGTACTGAAGGACATGAAAAATACACATAAAGTGGATCAAATATTTCCAACCCAAAACAAGTTGAATTTGTTAGGAATTATCTATACATTTACTTCTCTAAAAGTACACATTTACTTTTTGAAAGTAAATGTGTACTTTTTACTTCTTTAAAGTAATTGGTATGTATGTTTCTTTTCTCCTAAAACTTTATGAAAACAAAAATCCGTGGAGAGGATGAGTAAATAATGTTTTCCTTATCTGTAGAATAAACAAAATAAAGTTGAAAACATAAAAGCTCTTAAGAAATTTACAGGAAATCTGGTCTTTGAGCAAATGTCACATGAAACTGCCACAGTGCTTTTCTTTCTGCAACTTTACATCCTTAGGAGTTGTGGACATGCATCTTTGTTCATGCTAATGTAATACATAGTGCAAGTTTAGCATCTGGAGATTACCATGCCGCAAATACAACAGTGGAAAATACTAAATAATTTGATATATCCCCAGTGGGACTACCCCTCTCTTAATAAGTCTTTGATATGCAAAGAGAGGGTGAGCCGATGAACCCTCCCACTATCAATCAGAGGGAGAGAAGCACCCCTCCTCTTTGCTGTTTGGCAGGCAGCTTCTGCAAACTATGGTCCTGTTCATGGATTGATATGCCGGGAAACATTTCAACAATGCCAGAGCCATACCACTCTCGACCTCTCAGATACCCCTGTTGACCCTGACACATGTTGGAAAGAGCTGCAGCTCTGAAAGAAAATACTCAAGAAGTAATCTCCAAGATCTTTACTTGAGAAAACGTTAAACAATATAGATTTTGCAAGTTGTACTGTTATAAAAAAACTAGTCTTGTATCTTATAGAAAAACTTTGCAGGGTCAGAAACTTCCTCATTTAAAAAGCATGGTGTCTCATCTCCTACCAGTAGGATTTCATCAGGGTTATCTTGAGCTGTTGCCACAAAGAGTTCATGCCGACACACCACTCCCTCTGCCAGAAAGTACTTCAAGATCATGCGGGAGTAGCTGTCAAATCGGTCCTCCTCTGACAGAGAAACAAAGACGAGAACCATCAGATTATCACACGAGAATGACAAAGTAAACAAAGTCAAAGAAAAACATAAATAGCTTAATCGGGTCACATAGTCTTCCTCTTTATTATTTTGAACACCTCAGCCTAAGTCCAGCAGTTCATGCCCACATCACCGCTCCTAACTGTAATCGATGTAAGGACACCTTCTACCTGCTTTTTGCAGGCAACGCATGACGTAGCAATCAACATGGCACATGGGTGTAGTTTTTACACTGAGATTTGACTGTCAATGTAAAAATTCACATCTTCACCCCTTATGCCAACATATTACAGTATTCCTGTCCACTTTCACCAATCATGTCCCAAACTGGCAGCACAGGAGTAAAGGCAAGAGGAAGACACCTGCCTTAAGCATTTACCTGGCTCTTCCCGCACAACAGAAAGATACCTTGGTGGTCAGGGCAACTGCCAAGAAGAGAAAGAGTGTGAGGAAGATAGTAGTTGTCATCAAAACAGTTCCTGACACCTGGTTCCTTTTAATCTCTCCATTTTTGGTTGGATTCTAATGGCAGTGGCATCCTTTTCACTTCTGTACTATGAAGGTTATTTGCATAAACTCTTTTTGAACTTCAGAGAAAGTTATATTTTTAGAAGGCAAATCCCAGAAGAAATCACATGACAACATGTAAGAAGTGTGTCTGAGCCAGTAAAAGGAGAGGTAAAATCACCTAAGTGTAAAAATTACACCTGGTTCCAAAATACAAAGACTACACAAAGGTAGTCTTTGTATATTGCAGGCTTTCAACAACCCCCTCGTCAGCATCATCATTATTATAGTCAACAGAGGAGGGCACATAGCTCTACCCAGTATGCCACTGCTGTTTCCTGTCACAGTCACTATTTTGTTAAGATTCCATAGGCCTTTCCTCACAATGGCAAACAGTGGGCACAAGGACAAAGACAGCAGTGACAGCTGAGGTAATGGGCATACAGCTGACAGTTTGGGAATGACATCCTGATGTGTCATCCTCGGACATTTGGAGAATTTCCTCAACCTCCCTCCCACGTTTCCCGATCCGCGTCCTCACCTACGGACTTCGGATGGCCCAGGAAATTCCACGGCTCTTCAATTTGTTGTCGGCGGGGCTCCCTGTTCTCTTATTGATGGGTTTTTAGGTCAGCAGGCCTTTGTGGCTTTCAGCAGGCCCCACAAAGACTCCCAGATGGGCCCTCTCAAGATGGGGCCTATTGTGGTTGTGTTTCTATGGGAGCCTTACAAATGAAACCTCCAGGAGTCATTAGGCTGTTGAGGCAGGGGGTATGAGGAGGGGTCTGGAGGTGGTGGGGTATAGGAGCAACAGGGGGTGGGGGGCAGTTGTGTCTTTGAGGTAGATCGGTCACTCTGGACAGTCATAGGATGATTCCCTTCACTTTTTCCTTCTTTTTTTGCTCTTTTCTGACTAAGATTGCATAAAAGCAGGATGTCTGTGCTTCATTTGCCTTCAGTCAAGGAAGTGGGAGTGCAAGTCTCATGAATCATATCTGCTAGAGCTGCAGGGCAAAGAGACAAAAGATCTAGGTCAGATGTTTTCCTCTTATATGTCTTAGGTCCATGAGATATTATCTTTAAGTTACAGTATAAAAAGGGAAAGGGAATAAAAAACAATTAAAAATAAATTTTACAAAATGTTCCAACTATAAACTCTGCTAATGCAGTTTCACTTCAGTGAAGTTTATTTCGACAGACTTAACTCTCAACAAAAGTCACCCAATACAAATGAGGGATTTCATAAAGTGGATGTCAATGATTCAAACTGGACTTTCCAATACTTAATAACAGCAGATTGCTATGGACTACTCTGCTGTCAAGCAAAAAACGAAGATTTTTTGAGATGAACCAATATTTCATATGCTGACTGCAATTCTGAGCAGTTGCTTTAGTTACTACACACTCTACCTGCGCTCAATGTCACATCCCTGTAAAAATATGTTGTTTTCATACTGAGTCATCAGTAATAGTTATAGCCTTAAACAAATATTTGACAGAGATTCCCATGATCAGATGTGATTGGAAATCAACAGGTTACAGAAAACTGAATTTCTATTTTTCTTTTCAAATAAATGCATCAAAACATAAAGTTACAAAGGCATCAAAAAAGTGCATCAAAAGTCATTTTGATGTACTTTGCAAATTAAGTAAAATATTTGGGGAAATATGCTTTCGCGTATATATGCAGCTAATGCTAGAATTCCTTCATCTATTGACGGATTCAAAACTACTGCTTCTACCAAATATTCTGAATTCCTTCTCTTTTTTTATGCATTTTAACCCTTAGGAAAAAAAAAACAATATGTCTAAAACAGAATCGGAAAATTAGATTAGAAAACACCTAATTAAAACGAATATTTAATTTCTTTTAAAAAAACAATTGCAAATCCTTTTGTTCATGTCCGTACACTGCTAAACAATCTGTAAGCCATCTCTGTGTTGCTCATAGAACTGAAATAAAATAATGTAAAACAGCTTGAAGTCACTGAATAAGGTGGCATTTAAATCAAAGAAGCATTAATCTAACAAAGGAACAAAACCACAAATGGTCAACATAATACAGAGTAGGCAGCTTTGTTTCTCTGCTTGCAGAAACACAAGAGATCCTTAGACAGTGGCTATACTGAAGAGATCCCCCTTCTGGGTGACAAATCAGGACAGACAGCTCAAGACACTTCAAAGGCAGACAATGACCAGTCTGATAATTTTATGTCTGTGTCTCACAAACAGGCCATCACAGCTAAAGGGGCAGACTGTAGCAGACAACACAACACAAACAAACACACACTCCAAACTCCCCACGCTCCGCCCCACTCCACCCAGGAAAAAACACACACATCGTGCACATATGCCACTCTTTCAGAGACAAACACAAGAGAGTGCTCAACACACACACGCATTTCACCTTTACTGTGTCTCTCATTACCAGATGAAACCAACCGTACATTGATTCACAAAATGGAAGGGAAGAACGCATTAGTGTGTAATCACTGACTCCTGCATCGATTGGGGGGATGAATTAAAGGGCAAAGCAATATCATCAGTTGGTATAGGCCTTGGCTACACACAAATTACAGCTTCAAGGGGAAACATGACTACCTTAACCTCACTGTCCACCAGTGCATATAGCCTAGCCTACAATGAATGATAATAATAATGATAATAACACAGTGGAAGACATTTAAGCCCCTAGAAAACCCACTTGTGATTTATGTTATTCTGAAAACTTCTTTAAAACATCTGCAGAGGAGCATATTAATGAAGAAGCAACCGAAAAGTGTGAACACCTGGGATTCTAACAGGCGACCTTAAGCTTATTAGTCCATTTGTCAATCTGCTTGAGAATAACACACTTACCGCAGAGCCTGTGGATGATTCCTAAATAGTTGCCAATTTAGGTTGTAGGAACTGAGCAAATGTGCTGCTGAGGTTTTAAAGACTTTTATGAAAATTAATCTTTATCAAAGTATCATCACAGAAAAAGCTATAAGGGGCTACTAAAAGGAGAGTAGAAAGCAATTCAAACAATGTGAAAAAGTAATTGCCCTGTAGCCATTATAACAGGTTGTGCCACTCTTGAATCAACATCTACCATCAAGCACTTGCAATAACTGGTGGAAATTTTTTGGCCCCTGTTTGTTGCTATTGCCGATGACAATGGAGGATTTGGGGCCTAAACATTCTGTCTAAGAGGATCCAACAGCATCTTCATGAGATTTTTGACTAAATCATTTCAAAACCTATTTTTTATCCTATTATCTTTTTTGAGCCACAAAGAGGTGGACTTGATGTTGTGCCTCTGATCACTGGTATGCCAAATGACTTAAAGGGCCTGTGTTTAAGATCACAAACTTTTTGTCAAACACTCTTCTTCACAATATTAAGAATTTATGGTTTTGTTGATTACGTAAAGCCATACAGGACCAGAAGTAGCAAAGCAGGCTCCAACCATGACACTACCATTACCACCATGCTTTTCAGTAAGTCTGATGTTCTTTTTGTAAAAGCTGTGTTACCTTCATGCCAAATGTAATGGAACACACGACTTCCAAAGTGTTCTACTTTTGTAGCATTAGTGTACAGAATATTTTCCCAAAAGTCTTGGGGATCATCAAGATGGTTTTGACGGCAAATGTTACAGGAGTCTTTTTTTTATTACTATTATTTGGCTCTAGTGGCCTTTAATTGATAATGAAGTGACAGGAAAGTGGGTCGAAAGAGAAGACAAGTGGCAAAGGTCATCAGGCCAGGATTTGAACCTGTGACGATTGCGTCAAGGGCTGAGGCCTCTGTACATGAATCACATGTAACTGGAAGGAATTTTTAAGTTATTTGGTAAGCAATGGTTTTGCCTTGAAATTCTCTAATTGGATACCATTTTTGCTCAGTCACAGTTTTTCTTTACTTTTTGTTTAATAACTGTGGTTTAATGGAGTCTGAAAGTCTTAAAAATTACTTTGTACCCCCTTTGCAAACTAACAAACTTCAATGCTTTATCCGTTCTTGGATTTCTTATCAAAATGGTTAAGAAATCCATTCTTATCCATTTGTTGAATTTTGAGATATTTTATTTTTTCTTATAATTTCGAATTACTATTGAACTCCATGCGTTTTCATCGTCAAATTAGCAAATTGTTGATGTACTAATGTGCATGTCCTCTGTCTGTGATAGACTGCTTATTGTTTTTATTATAAGGATCTATCAAACCTTAGTTATAAATCTCTTTTCAAACAACCAAGTGTAACACAAAGGGCTAGGATGAAACTTGGACCAACAACATAATGTCTAATTAATGTATGTCCAGTCTCCAGTGTCATTACGGTTTTAAATGTGTCTCTGCAACAACACACCTGACTCAAATGGTCTAACCCCCTCCTCAACATGTTAAAATTCTGCAGAGGTTCTGCTAGCGAACCATCATTTGATTGGAAACAGAAGGAGAACAAAATCATGCAGGATATTGTCACTTGAGTACTGGTTTACTTGAATAATGGGTAAGCAGTGAAATGGCATTCTTTGCAATGATAACAGGTTCATTCAACTAATTTCAAAGTTTAGAATATTCCAAGGTCCAGACCTAATTTCACTTGATATTAATATTAAAATATGTCTTAATACATGCATACTGGAGAGTTGACATTCAAAATTTCAGTCTGTAGATTCAAAAGTCTTACAATTTACACTACAGTGAGATTAAGTTCTACAAAAAGTTTATTCAGTGGACTTCAAAACAAATGCAAGCAGTACTGTCTACGTTTCCCTGGTTAAAACATTTAAATCATGTATATTTTCTCACTTTACTTTTAATTATGTCCTTCACAGTGTTGGTCTATCATATAAAATTAATTAAGATACACATTAAAACATATACATGTCATTTTTAACATTTTACATAAGGACAGAGATCCTAAATTTCCCTACTGTTGGACAATAAAGGATTTTACTATTTATACTTTGTTCCTTCTTTGGATTTTCATTTTGTATAAAAAATCTATACAAATTATTGCAAACATTTGACAGTCCAAAGACAAACACATTTATAGCTCACGTTTATTTGAAGTGCTAAGTGAAGGTTTTGTCCTTTTAAACGCCTTGAATAAAGCTAAAAAAATGTTTTAAAAAAATCTATAACAGGTTAAAAAATACACATTGTTTTCAGGCTTGATTCTACTAAAAAGGAAGAAAGAAACACAATGTGTAGATTGTAGACAACAAATTGTCTACTTGAAAAATGCAAAGAGAAAGACTCACCAATGAGAAGTACTGTACCAACTGCTAATCCACCACCTGTAGGGAAGGAAAATAACATTACTTTCTTTCTATATGTACACACATACATACACACACAT
>CAEGAE010019910.1:0-34364 GCA_903067095.1 Girardinus metallicus | reverse complement strand
ATATATATATATATATATATATATGTATATATATATATATATATATATATATACATATAAACAGAGCGGAAGATAATAAGTGACAACCGCATGACAGTAGCCAAATGAATCCATATGACTTGGCTTTGTGTTCCTTCATTCCTGTCACTCCACTCTTACTTGTTTTCTAATCCCTGCCTACATGGCTCACTCCCCTTCCTGTCGCAGCCTCTCGTCGCCTGCTACTTGTTGACTTCCCTCCGTCTTCATGTCTTGATGTGCCGCTTGTCACTGTGACACACCGGGGAGACAGGCCAGAGCTTCCACTAAGGCCTTAGACATTAAAGTCTGACCAGTGAAGAAAAGAGACCACGCAAAAGAGAGTGGGGGGAGAGCGCAATCTTGGGGCCTCCCAAGATTGACAAGCACCAATTGGCTGGCAACACCAACCCACCTAATCCTTTTAAGATTTTCACATTGGTGCCCCCTGTTACTGCCACATAATGTCAAAGAAAGAATCAGGGCAGCGAAGAAAATTGTGGAGAATTATTGGCGAAAGAAAGGGGCCCACGTGCTCTATTGCTTTTTGATGTGTTTTGCACTTGTTTGTTCTTATCGAAAAGGCTTTGCTTTTGTTTGCCTGACCAGTTGCTTGGGATAGTGGCTTGCTGGTATGACCCTATAATTTATTTACAAACATAGCCCAACCACACATGCACACGCTCACGTACATGCAGCCACTTAGTGGTAAAATATATAATTTAAGAGGCCATTCTGCGATTTTTATTTTCCTTTTTTTTTTTTTGTCCTTTTCTTTTTTCCTGTATCAACATGCACAATACATGAGGATTTATGGAAATATGTGCGCATGAAGCAAATTCAAATGCAGCCTTTTAAAAGTGAAGCTGCAAATTTATTTGTTTGTCATTAATGATGTAAGATAAGAGCACACGTGTGCTCAATCATGCATCATTTAGATATTTATCAGGTGATGATTTGGCATTGTTTCGTGGAGCAAGGAACAATATGGGCTTTGTGAATTTTTTTTTCCAGCAAAGTTTGTGTGTGTGTGTGTGTGCGTGTGTTTGTTTGTGTGTATGCTTGGACGTGGTGGGAGAGAATTTGCTCAATTTTCCACACACTTATGTTAAGCAACTTTTCTCACTTAAGTCAGCTTACAATTGTATTCTCACGCAATATGCACACACTTTTAAATGATAGCAAAACAAACAAAAGAATTTAACAGTTTCCTACGATTGTGTAGATGATTGTGTGTGTTTTGCTCCAAATGAATGAGTTAAGATCTACTCAGAATGCCAAATAGTGGCACAAAACATGGTGTGCAAGTTAGCCCATTCAGGCGCTGTATAAGGCCCAGTTGCATCTAGTGATTTATACGCCTGAGAGAGTGCAATGAGTGCTACTAGTGTGTGCGGGGGCGTGGGCGTGTGCGTGTGTGTGCTGGGTTAAGAGTTGATGGTGCTTTAAAGAGAAGATGAACCTTGTCCACCTTCTTGTCAACCCTTCATCTTTTGTGTTTCGAAGTGGAGGCCCTTTCTGGCGCTGTTTGATCTGCCCTTCTACCCTCGGATGGATCCATCAATTCGTACAGACTGTTGCGAGGGTGTGTGCGGGTGTGTGCAGGGGTGTGTGTGTATGAGTGTGAGGCCACAGTAGGAGATTATTGCAGGCCCCATGGGCTGGCATTGATCGATGAGGCATCTGTCTCCTAAACACTGGACAGTGAAAAGAAGAAGCCAAGAGAGAGTTGAGGTCTTAATGTAGAATCCAAACAAGACCATGCTCAAATATGTTTTATTGCAGTAAAATTTAAACATATATAATGGAGATCATTTGATTAGCAGCTGGCTGTGTTTATTAAAAGGGAAATATAGCCTGATATTTGCTTACATTGTAATTTATTTTTGATTTTTAATATTCACTTCTAAAGGTTTTTTTTTTAAAAAGAAATTTGCTTGATGGAACTCATAAAATTTTACATTTCATCTCGTTTTTTTAAAGAATCACTTTTGTTTGTTTTTGTAAAAACAAACAAAAAAATGTGGCCAAAGATATATTATAGAATAATTACAAATAATGTTCGTTTTAAAATATCTTTGTAATCACAATATTTAAGTAATGACAAGTATTTTTTGTTTGATTTGAAGAAAAATGAAATATGTGGAAATGATTATAATTTTTTCAAGTACAATTTCCCCAATGGTTTTGTGTGGGGTGGGAGGGCGGGGGATAATGTTAAAAATGTTAATAATTGTGTATGTATAATGCCAAATAATTTTTAACGAGTTTCAAGATAATACCTCTATGAACAGCTGATCCGAAAGCGAGTGAAAAAATATCGCCTCCTGGGAAAGAAAGTTCGAATAGCAAAGAGGCCTTTTTCATTGACTGGCCTAGATAACGCGTGTGCGTGTGGGTGGGTGTGTGTGTGTGTGTGTGCGTGTTATTGGTGTAAATGCCTGATAGAGTGAGTTCAAGTCTGGCCGGGCTTCTTTATCCATTATTTACATCAATAACAGATTTATCAGGCGGCCGAAGCGGCCACTGAGTAGGGAGATGCGGGGAGGGGTTTGTGCCGCAGATCCCTCAATCCTTTTGGCTGGAGATAAGACGAGGAGGAGTGGCCGACGGGTAACCGAGAGAGCACCAAGGGGCAATGGGGAATCACTAATGAGAGAGAGAGAGGAGGGAGTCTGAAACAGAGAGAGAGAAAGAGAGAGAGAGACTCATCATCATCATCATCAAAGACGCGCTCGGTGACTAGATTAGAGAGTAACCCAGCAGAGAAGCGTCGAGGCTTTACCCACCCAGCCGGAGGGAATCAACACCGAGCGAACTCAGCGCCGCCGGCCGACCCGCGACCTGCTGTTCCCGGCCCTAGCCGCAGCAGCGTCCCGCTCTGTCTCCCCTTTCCCTCTCCCTCTCTCGCTCTCTCACTCTCCCTCTGCGGTAAACTTACTATGGGTTGTGTCGCCAACTCCTCCGGGACTGAAGTGCTACTGCAGCTGGAGGCTCTCCGCAGCGCCGCGCAACTTTCTCAACTCTTTCGTCTCACGGAGAAAAGAAAGGTCAGGCCGAAAACCGCGTCGCGAGGCTCCCGCAGAGAGGGTGTGTGTGTGCGTGTGTGTGTGTGTTATCTAAATGTTGTAAAAAAAAAAAAAATAATAAAAAAAAAGAAGAAGAAAGAAAAATAAAAATAAAAATAAAAAAAAATAATAATTAACAATAATTATCTTTTCTTTGTCTGTTTTCTATGTTAAATGAACTAAAACTTGAGAGTTGAGTTTTCCAGCCTCTGTTACCTATATAGGCTTTGTGCTGTGTGTGTTGTGTGTGTGTATAAGACTGGGAGTTTTCGGCTGCCTTGCTGCGCTGCAGTTTCACTTGGTGCAGAGCGCCCCCATGTGGTCAAAATCATTGTAATCAGCATGTGTGATTGGATACGGTGTTTAAAAGCAGTACATTTGCTTTAATTTTATAATATCACATGAATGACTTGATTATTTTTCGTTATTTTTGTAATTTTTATTAAATTCTCAATTAGTCTGTGAGACTATTTCACCTGGTAGATTTAAGAAATAAGGCCTCGGATCAGAACGGCCTTTGTCTGTTACGTTCTTCATCTTCTCTTTTATGCTTTTAGCGTAATAACCATGAGTATGTCGAAAACAAATTCGATCAGTTAATTTAATCAGCATTTAATATGTTGATATTAACGTAACGTGCTCTCACTCTTCTCTCGGCTTGACATCTTTTTTTTCCACTTTTTATCTATGAAAGGGTGAATATGAGTGCCGACTTTTTTTTTTTTTTTTTTACATTTTATTTGTTTTCAAGCGGTAAAATTACATTTGATCATCTGTTATTTTTTTCTTAAAATCTAGGGTTTTTTTCAGGAGTGAAACATGCGAATGTAAAACAGCTTAGTCGATTTATTCAATTTTATTCTTTTAACGAGTTAGATTAAAATTGCCTCAATGGGATGTCTAATCTTGCTGATATGCAAATTGGAACAGGTAAAGGAAAAGAAAAAAAATATATTTTCAAAAATGTATTTTTCATTTATTTCATCTTGACCGGAACTTAAAGTCTCCCTCTTTTTGTCCCCTTTCCCCCCTCCTCTCCTTAGATTTATTATAAAGCTGTTCGGGATATTGAAGCAGGGGAGGAGCTCCTGGTGTATATGAAGGACGGGATTTTCCCCGAGGGATCCATGGCACCCAACCTACAAGGTAAGATTAATGCGCGTCATTAGAGCACACTTTAAACAAACTCCAACTCGCATCCTGTGCTGCTTTCACGACTCCAAAACGGACAAAAAAGAAGGAGAGAGAAAACAACCCCACATTGTCTCCTTCCAAAATATTCTTCGTTCCTCAAGCGTGGTGATTTTCTGAAAAATAATTAATGTCAATGATGGATAAAAACTAATGAATCACTTATGCTTAAAGGCCCTTTAATAAAAACAAAACAAAACAATGCAGAACATGGAGAGGTCTGGCCTGATCTTTTATTGTAGTGCACTACAAAAAAAAAAAAAAAAAAAAAAAAAAAAACTTCAGCTCTCTGCCGAAACACTGGGGCGTCAATTGGCCCATTTTTTTTTTTTTTTCTTTTTGTAAGGAAAGCCTATGTGAAATTGGAACCTGCCTGTTCGGTAGCGTCGCATATCGAAACCACATTGTGAAACACTTTTTAAACAAAAACAGAGAGGGAGAAGTAATAAAAGCACTTATTCAGAACGGCTTCAATTCTGATCCAATCATGTTTGGTAGAAATATTCCTTATTTCTTTACATCTGATACCTAGGTTACATAATAATTCCAATAAATATAAAATATCTATTATTTCATGTGATACTTTTGTTAATGATAGTGACAATAATATTATTAATAATAATTTTGTTGTAGATCTCTCTGAAAACGTAGTATCTCAGTTTTTAGTAAGATTAAAGTCATACTAACAAACATTAAAACATCAGGACTGTGCAGCTAACTACTGTACAATAGTATTACAATAAAATTGACCAACATTAATCTACAGGCCCAGTTCTGAAAAAACAGCATAAACTGCAGTAAATGATCACTCTAATGCACGTTTCAGTCTTTTTTTATATGTTTTCCAGGATACATTGTAAATTTACTGTATCAAAGTATAAACCGATTATAAGCTACCAAACTGTGGAGGACGTTGGGTTTTACTGCAAACCTTCTCAGTACCATGCTGAGGCCTTCACAGCTTCAAACCAAAGAAGTGCTATAAATTAATTTAGCAATTTTAAAATGAAAGCAACGTAATTATGTCTATTTCCTATAAGAATTTTTTTCAATAAAAGCTGAAACTAAAACACAGTTTTACATTTGAATTGTTTTAAACTTGCAGCTTGTGGCCTCTAATCCCTCAAAAACAATATCCAGTCAACAACAGGTTGAGCCAAACCTTTGCAATAAATAATTTGTTTGCTTTTTATGGTGTACTTATATTCTCTCGTTCTGTTTCTTCTATGTGCTATGAACACACGCTGCATTTAGTTATTAAATCAAGCTTATAATTGCTTATGTTAAAACATTTAGTTTTTATTATGATTTCAATAATACAATCATCTCTATTTTGTATTTAGATTCCATTGTAAATTGTAAAAAGAAAATCCTGATATTTCCTTACAATTTAGCTTGTTGATCCTTTAGATCTTGCCATTCCTTTGAACTGTCCCTATGTGCTGTGCATCAGAGTAAATATGTCCAGTGCTTTCTCTCATAATCTAATTTAGACCGCTTTGTTTGGTATAGAACTCGGCCTTTTTTCTTCCTCTTTGAACATCTTGGACTTATTGTAATGAAGAGCTATTGTCGGTATCATTGTTTTTTTATTTTTTGGGATTTAAAAAAAAGACACCTTTTACTCGTCAATGATTTTACATTGCTTTGCTGGACGGAGAACTGGATGTTTGTAAGATGTTCTGCAGTTCATTAAGTTTCCATGTCTGCATGACGTACAGACAATGCATAGATGTCGTTGCCAAACTAAGTGAGGGAAATAACAACTGAAAACAGCTTGATTATTGTAAAGAGGGAAACTGGTGTGCTTTAAGTGGAGGTCAAATAGATATTTGTTCTTTTCATCTGTGTTTGTATGTGTGTGTGTATGCAGACAGAATAGAAGATATAAGAATGAGGCAGCCTGCCAAAATATGTGCATAAAAGCTAAAACCTATGTCTCTGTGTTTGGTGTGACAGAGGACTAAAGCTGAAACAATATATTACAGGTGCATTTTTATCAGAAAATACTTTATTTTGAACAAGGTAGATAGACAATTAGAAGGAGGACACAGACAAAGTCCACCTTCCAAGACGTTTTGTGTTCTGGTCTCCCCTTGTTTGTGTGACTGAGACAGAAAGGCAGTGCCTGGCAGTGCAGCCCTGCTCTCTGCGTCTGGCTTATCGAAGAAGGAATTTGAAGTAAAGGACTTGAGGAGTCCCCCGAGACCTCACCCATGCTCCCAGATTAGCTGCTAAACTGCACATAATTGTGCCTCCCTTCGTCTCCCAGAGAGCTATTAGTCTCCACTTTATAACCTCCACCACCCCAATCCCACCCCAGCCCACTCGCACACAGCAGACTAACTGAAAAAACACATGTACACTGATATGTACCGAGCAAACGCCTTTGTTTATGCCTATTCTGACACACAGACCCACTCTCACAATGGACACTTGTGTTGCTTTTACCAGACCGCCTGTTTCACTACCTTTAACATAAACAGAAGCTTTTCCACCTATTAAGATCCTCAAAAGTTTAACGCGAGTGGACACGAGTCATGTTTTTTCAACATTTTCCACTCTGAAATCACCTAAATGGTGAGACGTTTTAATATCCATTCTTTAAGCATACATGCACACATCAGTGTCAAAAGCGAGCTAGTTAGTGTGGCGTTTGAGCTCGGCATAATGCTCCATTGACCAAACGGTCACTCATGCATCTCGTGAAGGTTAGAAACACTGGATGTTGGTGCTTTAATGCTCTTTTAATGTTTCCAAGAAGTTCCAGCTGGATAAACGGTCACATGGAGTAGAAAGCAGGTGAGCCATGCGCTGTAAGTCATTTTGGATAAACTCATTTAGCAGGGCTTGAATTGATGGATGAGAGTGTGTGGCATATTGGTGGAAAGGGAAAGGGGTTGAGGGGCAATGTAGGCAGCGGGTGCTCGGTGTCATGGCAAAGAAGGCATGGCAGGTTGACGCTGAAATCCCCACTGGGCTGGCGCCGCTGCAACCCTGCTTACCTCCACTCCTCATGGCTCACTTTGGAAAATGTTCACAGGAGCACCGGCTCGCGCACATATTCACACGTCCAATCACAAAGTCCCTCCGCTGGGCTTTCTGTCTGTTGAACTTGGCGTCCGACTCAGGAATTGGCTATTGAGAAAAGTGGTCTAGGTTTTATGTGTTTGACCTTGCCTGTGAGAAGTATTGTAAAGGTTATCAGCATGGAAAAGGAAGACCTGCCCCTATTGTTTCCCCTGCGTGCTATTATCCTTGCAGTCTGAGGCGAACACTTAGTTCAATGAGTAATTAAGTGTGTTAATGAAGCCCACATTTTACTGGTCATTGATTTACATTTTATGTAGCTGTCAATTCCAGGATTGTTTACATTTACCTTTTGGAAAAACAAGTTTGTTTAGCTGTAACTAAAGCACAAAACAGCACAGATTACCTGATGAGTAACGAGAGCAACTTTTAAAGGTGGAAATAGATCCTTTTTCTTCGGATTCCTGAGAGCCTCAATAGTTACTAAACGATAGTACTTTGTGCACAATCAAGCGCTTACTGAAAAAAGTAGAGTCATGAACCCAGAAACAATTAGATTTCACATTCATTTTTTATAAATTTGAAAAAAGATGTTTGTTTCAGTAATTTATAAAATGACATGCAGAAAAGCTTTTAAAATAAAATGAGTCTGTACACTTCACCATTGTATTTTAATAGAAAAAAGGAATCTTAAAAAAGAAATCCTATTACTTCATACTTCAGATTTGATTACGATTAAGTTTTTAAATTGTATCTGAAAATGTCTGTCTAAATGGGCTTTTGCAGACGAGCAAATGTACCGCTGTGAAGACTGCGATGAGCTGTTCTCCTCAACCCTTGAGTTGCGACGGCATCAGAAGTACTCATGCTCAAGTGCAGGATCCATCTTTGATGCACTTAGAGAGGACTTCAAACAGGAGCGAGAGGACAGCGATGAGCCCATCCACGAGTGCAAGGACTGCGAAAAGATCTTCCCAAACGAGTACAGGTGCACAGAATGCTCTTCTTTAAAAAAACAAACAAAAAAAAAAAAAACATATATTGCACATTTGATACATTCAAATGCTTGTTCTTTTTTTTTTTTTTTTTTTACTAAAGTCTGGGGCAACACATGATAGTCCACACAGAGGAGAGGGAGTACAAGTGTGACCAGTGTCCCAAAGCCTTCAACTGGAAATCCAACCTCATCCGCCACCAGATGTCTCATGACAGTGGCAAGCGCTTTGAGTGTGAAAACTGTGATAAGGTACAGCATACCCGGCACGTAAGTTGTGCACTGGACACACAGGCTCTTTCTGTTTTGACTTGTTTGAGCTAAATCTTTATTGTACTATACACAGTTTTTGGTAATTCAGACAGCAAGCCATATTTCAATAGGTATACATATTTTGTGGCTTCAGCGATAGCAAACATTGTGTTGTCATGCTCTTATTTTGCATTTTCAGGTGTTCACAGATCCCAGCAATCTTCAGCGGCACATCCGCTCCCAGCACGTGGGAGCACGGGCTCACACGTGTCCTGAATGTGGCAAGACCTTTGCCACTTCGTCAGGTCTCAAACAGCATAAGCACATCCACAGCAGTGTCAAACCCTTTATCTGTAAGTAAGAGCTTATGGCATATATCAAAATTCCTAATAGCTAATTTATTTCATACTTTTTTTCCATTGTATTTTAATAGAATGGTCCATATGGTCTTGTACAACTTGTGACCCAAACATAAAGGCCCAGGGATTTCATATGTATTGGGATTTAACTGAGTTGTTTACATATGTAATAGTGTTGGATATCAAGTGGTGACACTATTGTTTTTCATTTGGATTGTTTCCTTCAACAAATTACCAATGGGACACAATTTTAAAAAATATCAATGTCAATTTTTATTTCTGAAGCAAAGTATTTTGATTTAACATTTGTTGGATGTTAAGCAAATCAGTGGTTGAAATTTACATGAACTACTTTTCTTTTTTTAGGTGAACAACTTTTAAAGTCATGGTGTAGACTTACTTACACTTAAGCATGAAAATCTTTGTCAGCATTGCAGAAATCAAACCCTTGATATAAATGCTGACCAGCTTTTCCCAAGTTTCTTCTATATTTTCTTAATTTATCTCTGGTGATGGGCTCCATATGTTTGAAGTTGGAAATCCTCTAATCCGGAATTTCCCCCCAGATATTCTGTGTTAGATTAAAGTCTCTGACTGGGTCACTCCAATATGCTAATATTAAGTCCAGTCCGAAGAAACAAGGCAATATTCAAATATTGTCTCAACCTAGGGCATGAATAGTTTTTATAATCCAAAATAAGGGATTAAGGTTCCAAACATATAGTTATTACATATTTGCATCTTTTTACAATCAGTTTGACATATTTTTTTTATTAATTGGAAATTAGACACAGCAAGTGACTGATGCTGTACGAAACAAAAAACTACAATTTGTTGTTAGTGTTGCATCTGTATTCTGTGTTGTATGCTATTGATTTGGTATGCATAGTTAGAGACAGTGTTAAAATGGGTTTAACCAGGCCCTGATGGGCTACGTCTTTTTGCGTCCCCAGGTGAGGTGTGCCACAAATCCTACACCCAGTTCTCCAACCTCTGCCGTCACAAGAGAATGCATGCTGACTGTCGTACCCAGATCAAGTGTAAGGACTGTGGGCAGTTATTCAGCACTACCTCCTCCCTCAACAAGCATCGCCGCTTTTGCGAGGGCAAAAATCATTACGGCACTCCAGCGGGGATTTTCACCCCTGGAATTGCCATGAGCTCTAGCCCCATCATGGCTAAAGCCAAGTCCCACCATCCCCACCTACCAGGACTGAACCAGTCAGGTTTAGGCTTCACTGACTACTTTCCCTCGAGACCTCACCCTCATGCCGGCTTGCCCTTCTCCACAGGACCTCATGGCTTCCCATCCCTCCCACATGGGTTTCCAGGTATCTTCCCCCCTACGCTTTATCCACGGCCACCTTTATTACCTCCAAGTCCTTTATTAAAGAGCCCACTAGCAGGCAGCAGTCAAGAGGTTAAGCTCCCTCGGAGCCCCTTAGATGCCCCACCATTGTCACTTGTCAACTCCACAAACAGCAATGGCATTAGTGGTTTGAGTCCTCTGGAAGACAAGGAAAAGGACAGTAAGCTTGATTTGTCTTCTAGTGGAGAAACTAAACCTAAATCTAAACTAGCAGACATGTCTGATGGAAGTGACCTTGAAGATGTTAATACTACAAGTGGAACAGATTTGGACACCACCACTGGTACTGTTTCAGGTGACGGTTCTGACCTGGAGAGCGAAGGGGATAGTGAACGTGAGAGGAGTGGTAAAAGGAGGAAGCCGTCTGGCAATGTGTCAAGTCAGGACGGAAACCAGTTAGAGGACTCAAGTAGTGCTTTGATATCAGCTGTGTCTAGTTCAGGAACACTTTCTATAGATCGTCCTTTTCATTCTGCTTCATCCCAGCACTCCTTTTTTCCTCCACCTGATGAGCAAGCCCTGCCTCCGACCACCACAAATGCCAATGCAGCCACCACCGATTCCATTAAAGCAATTGCTAACATAGCTGAGAAATATTTTGGTCCTGCTTTGATGGGACTTCATCAGGAGAAAAAGATGGGTCCACTGCCCTACCATTCCATGTTTCCCTTTCAGTTTCTACCCAACTTCCACAACTCCCTATACCCTTTTGGCGCTGATCGAGGCACTCTCAATCCTAGCATATTCCTGAAGGCCGAGCCCAAATCCCCTCGTGAACAGCTGCACAAGATGGTTTCAAGTTCTCCCACAGCTCCTGCTCCCACCACAGAGTCACCTTTTGATCTCACAACGAAACCCAAGGAGGCCAAGTTAACTCCTCCAGCTCCAACAAACCCATCCAACCCAAGCAGTACTGGGAACAGCAGTGGTCCTGTAGTGATATCTAACAATGAAGAGCAGCCACTGGATCTCAGCATTGGCAGCAGAAATCGAAGTGGTCACAACGGCCTGCCAGCTGAGCCCCAAAATCGAAAGAATCATATATTTGGCACCGGCAAGGTGGTCTCCCATAAAGACGAAACCTCAGTGGGATTCCTTCATCCTCATTCGCAGTCATTGCATCAACCCTCCATAACCCAGCACCAGCAGCCACAGGCACAGCCACATCAGCCTCCACCACTGCACTATGCCAAGCCCTCCGCATTCTTCATGGACCCCATCTACAGGTATTTCAGCCCCAATTAGACCAGGATCTAACATTTTCACATAATCAATAAAGTAGAACTTGATGTCAGATTTAAACATATTAGGAAAACTCTGACCTTGGTACGTAACCCTCTGCCTTGTCGTTGGTCCAGCAGGGTGGAGAAGAGGAAGCTACTTGATCCGGTTGGAGCTCTGAAGGAGAAGATCCTGAGGCCCTCCCCACCACTCTTCCATCCACAGGTAAACTAGACTCAATATATTGTACATATCTTATTGAAGAGAGAGATTTCAACACGCTGACATCAAAGCAAGCAAATGGCCTAAACATGTTACAAATGAACATATTGTTCCTGGAAGGGATTAACTTTCATTTATTTTGTATTGCATCTTAAATAGAAAGGTGTTTAACTCGAATTACATTGAAATACTAAGCTTCTGCCTCCCACAGCACCGCAACCTGAATTAATAAGCCCCTTTGCTCCTTCACTCCTCTGTGCTCATGTATTTTCTCAAGGGTTCTGTGATTTCTTCCTTTGTTTACCAAATGGCGCCTGTGTACTTTGTCAACTCCACGTTTTTTCCAAAAGACACGGTGTGTTATAGCACGTCCTTTGATAATCAGCAACATTGTTTGACTGTCTCCAAACCTTCCCTACCTCTACAAATCTTGATTACAAAGAATGATAATATTATTAATAAAGTAAAATACCCGTTTGTATTGAACAGATTGCCTCAGTTGGCCATGCCACTGTTATTCGTGGCATTGTTTTATGTACTGAGAGTCCAAAAGCCAGCCAATAAGTCAATACCCTTCAGGAGTTTTTCTCAGTGACTGGCTGGCTGGCTAGATAATAGCACTGTGTCCATCAAGGACATCCTGTGTTTGTGTCCAGGAGAATAGGGGCCTCTCATTGGGGAAGCAGTTTAATCTGACCTGGAAATCTGTGTCCTCTATTAAGCATGACTTTGCAATACTCTCATCTCGTAAATATCCAGATAGATCCATATATATTTACATGTACAATAAATGTACTGTTCTTGATTAAATTTGCGAGCATATTGCTATTCCTGTGGGATTACGATTTAAGTCTACAATAGGCATTTCTCTGGCTCCCATTTGAATACATCTCTTCGTAATTTATTGCTATACCGCTGATAAAATGTTTTCACAGGCCTCCATGTAAAAACTTCTCATATGGGAGTGTCCCAGCTGTGATCCTCCCAGTGATCCAAACACAATGCCACCTCTAATTCGGTCGCATGACGGAATCTCCCCACACCCCCTATACCCGTTTCTCAGACTACGAATAAACACACAGCGACGGAGTGTCTGTCCCCGTGTCTCTCCCATCCCATATTCACTAATAAAAGGAAGGATGTAAGCCTATTTTGGCAAATAAACTTCTACGTGGCTGGCCTCTTTTGTTCACAGACTTCTAGGGGAAGGAAAGCAGCTATCAGTAGGGGGTATCACAAACTATATTGTACTTTGCAAGTTTGCTAGTCTAAAACAGCAGCTTTGTCACAACAAAGCAAGAGGTAAAGAACAAAACACTGGTTTAAATTGATTCACAGGAGAGGGGGCACTTAAGTCAGTTGGGTTAGTGGTCTTTAGAAACAATAAGATTATACCCTAATATAAACTGCTTTGACAATGCTTCTGGTACATAACTCTTTCACTTTCTATTAGTTATTATAACTTGGTTGCTAACTGCCTAGTTTTAACCAGGACATCAATCTCCTGTATAACGGGAAAAATTAGTTCTACCCGTATGTTACCCTGCATTTCCTGTATATTGACTGCTACCAGCAGTATTATTGTTTGACCACAATAAGGCACTTTTACAAATTAGGCACATGATCTCATTGACCACGTTTTTAAAGAGACATAGCCTAAAGTTCACTTAACCTGTTTCATGATAGGTGGCACACAGTTGATGCCAGAAACTTGCTCTGCAACTTTAACAAATACAAACAACGGATGGCAAAAGATAGATAGCTAAATTGTCAGTTTAGATTTTTAATTGGTCATGGAGTTGAGAATGGCTTAAAAGGAACAAAAAGACTGCTATGAGCAACAAAGATGTCCTTGAATAAAGTCAGTCAGATGAACTTGTGCCCCTTTTTGTAATTTCAATCTGAAGTACTTTGGTGTTTAATGGTAAAAGCCTCAAATTCTCAGTTCTGTTCTCAGTACATCTTCCATACAGAAGAATCATCATCTTCATTTTGTGGTTTCAATGTAATTGGTTTTCCTATGAAAATGTGATAACAGCTTAAAGGTTTATAAACTTAGACTTAAAAAAAAAAAAAAAAACTATGATCTTTATGAAATAGGAGTTGTTTTAAAACAGTAAAAGTCAGCTTTGCTTTGGGCTCCTCCTGGATTATCGGCTAACTTCTGCCTTAAGAACCAGCTCATCTTTATTTATGCTAAATTAAGTTACCAAAAAAGTCGCTTCCGTACAGGAAAGATATTAACTGAACATGGAATCTCACAACAAAAAATCCTGGTGTAAAATTTATCACAAATATGCATGTATTGATCTACTATACATTATTCATTGAGTACTGAACCAAACACTAAATAGCATCCAACTGAATGTATTTCAAAAGTATATGACATTCTTTTGACATCTTCCAGATGTCAGCCATGGAAAATATGACAGAGAAGCTGGAGAGCTTTGGTGCCCTAAAACTGGACATGCCGCCTAATACGCTGCAACACCCGACCCATCCACTGTTCAATTTCCGCTCACCACCACCTTCCCTCTCAGAAGCAATCCTTCGAAAGGGCAAGGAACGTTATGCTTGCAGGTTAGTACACTGTGGATGTTGCGGTGGCTATGCCATCACAATGAAGATAAACTCTTTTATAATGATAATGTGCCTTCAATGTCCATCCTTCCCTCAAGGTACTGTGGGAAGATTTTCCCCCGCTCAGCAAACCTCACCAGGCACTTGCGGACACACACAGGGGAGCAGCCCTACAGGTTTCTACAGTTTCCTTGGTTTCTGTCTTCTTATTTTTCATGTAGTTTCAGCTCATGTTTTAGAGTATTCTTATTCTTCAAATATCCTTCTTTTAGAAATTATCCAGTTTTTAATTTTAAGCACGATGCACAATGTTTATCTAAAACCGTATGCCTGTCTTATGTCTGAAACTAGAGCAGTTTACTGTTTGTGTTATTTCTTTCCCACCTAAGCAAGTACAGTTATAAAAATGACAATAACAATCCTGACTGCATCATTTGAATGAAACGCCCTGATCATGCTGCTGCACCTCTAACCTATATTTCAATGGCTCTGTTGGTCTTTGGCAGGTGTAAATACTGTGACCGCTCATTCAGCATCTCCTCCAACCTTCAGCGTCATGTCCGTAATATCCACAACAAGGAAAAACCCTTCAAGTGTCACCTGTGCAACCGCTGCTTTGGTCAGCAAACCAACCTCGACCGCCATCTCAAGAAGCATGAGCACGAGAACATTCCTGGTGAGGCTGCCACATCTGTGGCTGCTTCTCTGACAAAACTGAGGCGAAGCACGTTGAAAGTAGTTAGTAAACAGGGACTGCTTGGCTAAAGGTTTTGAATGATAAATGGCTCACCATAACATGTGCAGAAATTTAAAATCATCACCCAGATGAATGTTTGAATGATTTGAAATGGGTAAAATCTATTGAAAGAGGGACTTGCTGTGTAGTGTGGTGGTATGCCACTGATTATAGAAGGAATACAAACATTATGAAAGAAGCAAATGCCTGTTTGCGTTAACATCTAAATTACACATGATTTAATGTGTGGCTAATATGACAACCTGAAAGGAGACAGTGCAACGGGCTTTTACCACTTTGACAAAGTTTACATGAAACTAGTGACCATTGATCAGTTTTTAAGGATCATCACACTTGTGCCATAATAATCTTAATAATTCATACTTCTATTTGCTGTATCTCAACCACTGTTGCCCAATAAGAGTGTAAAATTGGAATAGAATAATGTTACATAATTTTATAAACCTTTTGAAATAGTTGCTTTTAGATTGAAAATGGCATTCCTCATTAAAAATACCGTATTTTTTTTTTCTTGCAAAATATACTAAGGCTTTCACACTGACATTTTTTTAAAAGAATTACAAATTTCTTCTGCAGCTGTTTATTTTCTTTGTCAAAGTTCTTAGTTTTACCTTTGAACATGATTTTTTATTTTTTTTCCGTCACAGTCAGCCAGCAGTCCGGGATGCTTTCCAACCTAGGAACCACGATCTCCTCTCCAAACTCCGAGCCAGACAATCACGCACTTTTAGACGAGAAGGAGGACTCGTACTTCTCTGAAATTCGCAACTTTATTTCCAACAGTGAGATGAACCAGGCCTCCAGCTCTACAGATAAAAGGTTAGACAAAAACACACTTACTTCATCTACACCATGTATTTTACATGTTGTGATCGCTCTTAATTTATTTAAGTATGCAGATAGCTGTGGATTTAAATTTGAAGAAAGAAAAAGAGAAGTTGTAATTTAAACAGAGTAAGGGAATGATTTTAGTTGTTCTACCTTATGGTAGTGCGTCTTGCAGAATTATACACCTTTATTCTTTATGTTATAAAGAATTTATAATAAATAAATTGCTTAGCCAGACAGGTTCAGTTCATGGGTATATATCATCAATTGTGCCTTACTCTATGTTTATGATGATTAAATAATCCTCTGTGATATGTTTAAAATGTGGAACATTGTTTTTCCAACAAAACTCTGCTTTAAACTGCTTCATAACTTTTATTCTCTGACATTTCTGCTGTGTCCCTTAGTCTTTGTGATGCTGCTTCTTCACAAATGTTTTCTAATCATTCTCTGAGGCCTTCAGAAAATGGTTCATTTGAAAATGAAATTACCCGTAGGCATACTCTGTTTAATAAATAATACACTTTTCAAGTAGTTTGTTTGAATGGCTTTTTTGGGGGGCAACAAATTAAAGTGCAATAGATACAATCATGTCACACTTTTAGTTGCTTTTTTATATGTAAAAGGAAACATTGAAGCCATGTATCCCTTTTCTTCTTTAAAATCGTGCTATTTGTGTCAACCTGTCACATTACACTTCAATATAATTCAATTAATTCTGCAATTGCAATATGATAAACTGTGAACAGTTTCAAGGGGTATACTTACTTTTGGAAGATGGTATACTTACTTTTAGAAGACGCTATCGGTGTTAGCATTGAGTACACAGTGCTCCCTAGTGGTTTAAACATGCCTGCCATTAGTCTCCATCACCTTAAAAGCTGTATCTGCCATATGTTCTTCAAATTTGTTCCCATATTGTTAAGATATTTTGCAGATCTGTTGCTTTAGCTCCATCAGTTTTTTTAAGGCCCATCCGTCTATCTCCACCCACAAATGTCACGTTGGATCAACGTCCATGCCTCTAGATTACCAATGCTGTTTGTGGGAATCTTCCAAAGACTGACTAACAGAAGAAATAGAAGGGACAAAATGTTTTCTCTTAATCAGTGGTTTGCCTTCTTTAATTAACTCTCTCACTTTCATTCTTGCTGTGAATTTCCTTCTGGTAGTCTCACATTTTGTCTTTCCATTCTTCCATCATACCCCCCTTCCCCGCTTTCTTCTTGTCAACACACATTACGTCCAGCAGGCCCAGTGGCAAATTAGCCCCTCTGCCATCTGGGATCAATACAGAGTCTCATCTGCAACAGCCATAGCCTGACATTTTAATATCTGTAATTCAGACTATGTGTTATGCTTTCTGTCCTCCTACCAGACAGCCTGCTGTTTATTCTCCCTCTGAGTGACTGAAGCAAAACTGGGAACACAAACACACATTTATGGATGGCTATTTGTAATCATTTTTAACCGCCCCCGCAACCATAGTTCCCCTTCCTTCAAAACTCCAGCCAGTCAAAATAAGAATTCCTGGAAGCTCATGAAAACTTTTGAAGTGTTTCCATGTTGGAGATGCTGCTGATTCCGAGGCAAAAGTTTGAAACAACAATAACAGAGTATGGATCTTCATGGATATATTTCTACCAAGGCATCTTGTAGGAGGAAGGACGTTTCCTCCATACCTTAATCCTCAGGTCACGGCTTTGGCTTTAGAGTTGGATAAAACCCCAATCGGGTCTGGTTTCTTGTCTACGACAGGGAGGACCCTGAGGGGGAATTTGGTTTAGGCATTTATCTGGGAGATCCACCGATGATTGAGCTCTTCCCCCAATCTGCCTGCGGTGCCCATACCCCAGCCCACTAACACAAACACCCAGCTGACGTGTTTAGACTAAATGACAAAACCCAGCCCCCCACCCCCCTCCTGTGTTTGAGCTACGCTTCTTTCCCCATTCACCAGCGCCGCCGAGTAGTTCTGCAATTTGATTATGGTGATATTTAATCTAGATTGAAAGAGAAGAACTTTTCTCCCCCTAAAGCCTCTCGACCCGTTTGGACCGACCCACTGCGTGTGACCCAACCCTGTCCCCGTACGCCCCGTCCCAGAGGTAACTCTGTCCAATTTGATGAATGTCCACAGTTCGGCAGAAAAAAATACAAAATGCAAGGGGTAAATTTGCCATCCCAAAGGAAATGATATCATGAGCCATGACATTGTGGTTGGGGGATGATGGAGGAACTGCACTTGGTTGAGACACAGGCTGGAAAATGTACAGATGGCAGTCTGTAATGGTAGCGTGCTGATAGCCCGTTCACAGCCGAGCTGACATCTTCCCTCAGCCACGCCAGCTACGTTCCACCATTACGGTGTGAAGCGGCTTGTGAAGGACCAGGTCTGAGGCGGGGCCGTCTCTGTCTCTGTTTGGGGGGTTGCTGGCCAATTAATCATCTGCCGGGTTGTTTGAAAAGAGCTCCGGGCAGACTGTCGGCACCCATGTTGTTTGTGTGGACACTGAAGTTGTACTGTTCACGTTGTCATCAGATTACGTCTCTTTCTGAAAGATGAGTCATACTTTTGGACGGGTAGGAAATGGGTAACATTAACCAGGGCCAGACTGTTTGTGTCATATTTTTGTAACAACTAAAATTAGCAAAAAAAGCATTCAAAGCTCTTGGAACAAGTAAATGTTTTAATTTACTTTCTCAGAATGTGAGAAATATTTTCAAACTATGATTGAAAGGGTTTATTTTCTTCTATGTAAAGAAAGCAAAACGATATTCTGCTTTGACAACATAAGTCTATAAAAGTTGAAGCTAGCAACATTTTCTCACTTCTCCTACCTCTGCAGGTCAGAGCAGCCCGAAGAGGAGCACCCACCCAGCCACAGTTTGTCCAACTCCAAGCTAGGGCTGCAAGGGCTGGAGGAAGAGGAAGAGGAGGTGGAAGGGGACGACGAGGAGGAGGAAGAAGGCAGCCTGACAGAGAAGTCGCACGACGAGGCGCCGGAGTCCCCATCTCCAGTAACGACGGGAGTCTACGAGGAGGACGAGGAAGAGGAAGACACGGAGACGGCTCCGTTAGCTATGAGCTATGAACACACTCGCAGGTAGGTGTTTAGTAACCTAAGCAAAAACAAAACTGAACAAAACAAAGAATTCATTCAGTTAGGGTCCATGGTTATTCTTTCAAGCACTGCAAAACAATAAGTTATACATGTCAATAAAATTTTATATAAACAAATTGCAAGTTTGCATCGGTTTTATTCCAATTTATTCAACTACTAAAGTGCTATGTACAGTGCTTTAAACTGTACATAACTGTACATGAGTAACATTTCTCCCACATAAAAAAATATCTTAAAAGTGTGGCATGCATTTGTATTTTGCACACCTGAGTCAGCAGAACCACATTTGCTTCAATTATAGCTGAAAGTATTTCGAACATGTTTTCACCAGTCCTACTTACATTTTTATTCAAGTCTTTTTGTGGCCTCTCATTTTTTCGTTTTCATTTTCTTCCGTAATTGCTTTGTGTTCAGCTCTATAAACTTCATAACCTAGCAGCAGGAAAGCATCAACCTGACTGTGATGCCACTACCTACATGGTTTTCTGTACTATTGAGTGGTCAGGGTGTTTTATTTCGTTTGTTTTCCCCCCAGACAAGCATTTTGCAATTCGGCTAAAAACGTCTGTTTTAGAACGTATTAAAGCAAAGATAGCTGAAAACACATGTCTGCCACACTTTTCAGATTTTTGTATACAAATAAACTTATCAAGTTATATTTTTTTTTCCACGTTACAAATGTGCCTTATTTTGTGTTGGTCTAGTAGTACGTACAGTAGAATCCTCCCATATGTCATATACAGTATAATGTGACAAAATGTGGAAAAAGTGTAAGGGATATGAATTTGTTTATAAGGTATGGAGGGAGAGACGGGCTTGAATTTCAGATTCTCTTTAGCTTCACTTCCTCTTTTATTCATGTTAGGTCAGCTTCCTATCTTTTCCCTAAAGCTTTTTATTACTTTGTCAGTTTGTCCTGTCTGCCTTTCTAACCTTTAATTAACTGTACCTTTCTTCTGTTTATCTCCACCTCACCTTTCCCCATTTTACATCCTGTTTGTAACATTTTCCCATTCTCAAATCCCATTACCGCTCCCTCTGTCTCATCCAAATCTTTGTCTTTTCCTCCTTTTACTCATCCATCCATCCAATCCCTCGATACTGCTACATTCTTTCATTCACCCCTGCGTCGGTGTGCAGGTGTATAGAGGAGGAGGGCTCTCTCTTGGATCTGGAGGGTCTGCCCAGCTTTCCTAAGAGCCTGGACGGTTTACGTAAAGCAGCCATTGATGAGCAGTCCTTTGACGTTAAAGACATATTTAACACTTCACTAGAGTCAGAAGCATTGAAAGAAACATTGTACAGGCAGGCTAAAACCCAGGTATGTTGCTGGATTTTGGGTTATCTGTTTAAAATACGGATGGGACTTTGAGACCATCAACATACACAAGTTTAATTTTCAACAAACGAAGTGTATACTATGCCGTATCATTTCCTGTCACATATAGTACAGGAAATGACTGTACTATAGGTACAGTCATTTATTGTGTATAAATCATACACAATATATACGTGTACTATATTGTGTATGATATTTTCTTGTTGTTTGTATCACGTGTATTGTTTTTTTTGTCACACTTAAATGTTTCAGATCATAGTACAGGGCAGTTTCAACCGCACAAAACCTATTTTAGGTTTTGTTAAATGCATTCAATCAAGTTTAAATTTGATCTCAGAGTAGGTTGTTCAGAAATCTTTCATTTTTCATTTTTCATTTTAGCCTTTCATGAGTGAAATTGTTAGTGTACCTTGGAACATTGTTCCACATGAGCTTAACTTATGGCCAAACATTCTCCTATTATTTTCTGATAGAGCAGAATTCATGGTTCTTTTAATTATGGTCATGAAGGTCCTGAAGCAGCAAAGCGGTTTGCAACCATCACACTACCACATCCAGGTTTGACTCAGTCTGGGAATTGCATTTTTTTCCTGAAATGCTGTTAGTTTTTTTGCAGTAGATGAAATGGGACCAACAGTTTTCACTTTTAGCTTGTCAACCCACAAAATATTTCCCTGATAATCTTGGGATCATCAAGATTGACCAGTCTAACATGGGCTGTTGTGCCCAGTCACTATCTGATTGTTGAACCATGAAGACTCATTTTGTCTGTGACGAGTGTAGCCTGCAGATTTACTATGGAGTCCATTTGTGATCTCCTAGATAAGTCATCAATGAGCTGTTTGAGTAATTTTGTTTCAGGGTTTCCTCCAGTGTATTATAAGCCTGGCAGGCCACCAGGCTAAGCTTTGCTTATTTACTTTAGTCTTTTTAAAATGTTTGCATTTTTTAAGACTTTATAGTTGGTGTTCAGGTATTGATCTTCTTTCAATAACACATAGTAATCAAGTGATATTTTCAAATTTCTTGTCAACTTTAAAAAAATTTTAACTCAAAAACACAACGTGTCCCTTGATGAATGACTGCCCTAGCACCCGACCACCAGGCTTAGCTAGTTTTCTGGGGGAAACCTTGTGTTTGGTTCACAACTTCTCTGAAAGTTCACCACTGTTTCACGTTTCTCTTGCATTAGTGAATAATAGTTCTCACCGTAGCTTGCTGAATTCCCACAGAAGTAGAAAGACTTTTTAACACTTTCCAAAACATGTAGTTGTCAACAACTTTGCTATTTATCTGTTCTTAAATTTCTTTAAATTGTGTTTTTTGGGGTTTTTTGTAAGACTTTCTAGCCTACTTCATATTTTTAAATAAATTCTATTTAAGTGGTTTCTTAATTTTGTGGGTCTATTGTAGTCCAGCCTGGTTGAGGCTTGTAACAATAAACCAAAAATAATGTGGTTAGTCAAATATAAATCAGTATTTTACAAGGGCACATTTATACATGTGTTAAATGTTTATATGAGAAACATCATTTGGAAATGTTTTGTTTTTATTAAAGTTATTTTTATCCGATATTAACATTAGTTTGATGATCTGGAACATATAAGTGTCACAAAAGGATCAGAAAAAGAAGCAATCTTCAGGGTGGAAAACACATTATCACAGTCCTGTAAATGGCATCTTCGAGCTGCAACACTTAGTCCAGGAAACCTTCAACACGTGACATAAAACCTGCTGCAGCCATATTGTCATCCAAAGAGCATGTAGAAAGGCAATACTTGAGTTATAATTAAATCTGCATGTTCATGTACAACATTGAGAAGGGGGTATAAAACAGCAGAGAGCCATACACCTTAGTGTAAGGGACTACTTGTGAAGCTGTGAAAAAACCCAAAGAGTAAAGCATCTTCTTTGAAAAAGTACCAATTATAAAATTAAGAAAAATATTTCCCGTCGTTTGTAAATAGATGCAGAGTTTTGTGAATTGGCCCAGATGACTGAAGTGAATTATGTCAAATCATAAAGCATAAACAATAGTTTTGTTTTAGGCTGCTGCATTTTCTTAAGTAGTTGTCCTAAATTAGTCGGCAACGTTTGTCATTATGCTCTTTGATATTATTTCATGAATGTCAAACACAATCTCTGGAAACGAGAAAATATATGGGAAAGAGAGAGATTGCTAAACATGTGCATATAGGTGAACCTTGCAGATTTTCTCTTAATTGATATCCAACTGTTGTTCCTTTGCAGGCTTATGCAATGATGCTGTCTCTCTCGGAGAACAACCCTTTGCACGCACCCTCTCAGAACTCTCTGGACGCTTGGCTGAGCATGGGAGGCGGACCGTCTGAGACGAGCAGCTTTCACCCACTCAACCATATCTAGGCAAAGAGAGGCCGAGGAAAGACGGAAGGAAAAGTAGGGGGAACATTTAGTCTCACAAACAGACAGAAACAAGAAACCGCCTGGACATCGGGAAGACGAGAAGGCCGTGAAGGATTTCATTGTCACACACATTCAAGGCAGAGCGGACGAGTTTGCGTGGCTACGCCTGTATTCACGTTATGTGTTTGTGCGAGTACGACGGAGGAGGAGACGGGGTGGTGGGGGACGAGTCCCCTTGTGAGGTGTCCTGAAAGACTGTCTAAGAGAAAGCACTGCTAAGCTCCTGTTGATGTGAAGGACATGATGAATGCTTCTCCAGAGCATTGAAACTCTGCGTCACTCTGATCCTCCCCCCAGTGCACAATGCTCCCTGCAGCATCACAGTCACCCTGTAAAACGGCTCCCTAAAAGACACTTACTGAACTGATAATGTCTCTAAAAGTCTGTGCACAATGCCCGACGCAAGCATTGCAGCACTGGCACTGCATGTCCACCAGGTGGCACTGTTTCAGCAGAAATAGAGGACTAGTGAGTGATTCTCTCCAGGTTTTTTTTTTTTCCTCCACCAGTCATGGCGACTAATCTTGTCTCTTTTTTTTTTTACATTTTTATTTAATTTCAGAATCAAAAGCACCAGACAAAATAAACGAATCCTCAGAACCAGTAGATTGTTGATTTTTCACTGATTACATGGAGAATGATGTCCAATGTTCAAATGTGATGATGTAATGATGATGTATGTGGGCCAATAACTATTAAAATTGGCTACTAAATTTGTTCATGTTGAAATTTAAATTATACTAAAAAAAAAAGAGTGTGTTTTTCTGTTTTGTTTATTGCATCATCAATTAAATGTATTTACTTTCTTTATTATAGATACCACAGTATTGTTTCTTTTTAGGCACAAGAGAACTCAACTATTAATTTAATTACGTTTAGAGAAGGACCAAATTTGCTGTCACATGATGTAAAAATGATAATAGCCTAGACGTTCATATTCAGAGTGGTATGTGCCAAATAACCGCTAGAAGTCTTTTTTTTTCTTTGACAATCATTTCATGTCCAAGAGGCCTCACATTTGCTGTCACGTTTCTTTTTCCCTAGTAACATTATATGTTTAATTTCAGAAGTGTGTGCATGTATTTATTTCTATGTTGTTTTGTTGAGACTCAAGAAGAGAAAATGAAGAAACAAAAAAGGTCTTTTCATCCCTGTTTTTCTTGAAGAAGGAATAAAGGATCGCCTGTCGAAGCACAGGGGGAGATTCTGAATCTCTGGTTTTGACGGATTAGTGTGCCAAAATTAAAAGACCCCACGAGTTAATTAGGTTTTTTTATTGTTATTATTTATAGCTAAATGCAAGTGTAATTAGTTTTAGAGTCCTCTTTGGCATTGGAACATAGTGGGCAGGTTAACCTTGGTTTTCCTTTTATTGTTTCACTTTAACAGTTAACTCAATATGCTGTTTTCTTTCCCTCTCTGCCTAGTGGCATAATTGTACAAATATCATTTTGAATGTCAGTTAAAGGGCATTACATTATCATTACTGAATCTGGATTTCTTCCGCCGTCGGTTCATGTTATATTCCTTTTTTCTGGCATGCATCGCTCATAGCGTGGCCTGCAAGTTGTCATCTTAAAACAACTTTGTCTCAGGTTAGTTGTCTGGTCAGAAAGTCTCACAGCATCCTGTCAAAATGACATGAAGGGGGCAGGTTTGCAGATTATATATGAAGAGATTTGACCCGTGATTGTTAAAGAACAGTGACCATCCTGAAGTTTGTCGGTCAGACTTGTTAAACTCCGTATAAATTGCTTTGAGACCCAATTCTATTAAGTCTGCGAAGACGGCTGTGTCACAGACAGCAGAAAACATTTACAGTCGGTACTTGAAGGCAGCTGGGTTTTAGCCTTATGGATCACTTTTCATCCCTTCTAGACTTTCATAATCAGGCCTGATTCTGTTTTTCTTTTCTTTTTTTTTTTTTAAACAAGCACTTAAAGCAACTGGGACCAGACCATCAACTGGATATAGTTTGGTCTTTTGGTTGAACTTTGATTCCAGATCCATTATTTTTAAAGCTGATTTGACTTTCAATAGATGAGCTAGCTGGACTCAACAAGGAGAGATGAGAATAAAACTAAAGCACTGTAATTTTTATTCACAACAGCAGGTGGTAGTGTGATGCTAGGACTGCTGCGTCATCTCATTTTCTTAAGACTAAAGTCTCTTTTATATATACATATATATAATTCTACTGAATGAAATTCCATTCATTGTAAACACATTATTTTTCAATTTGTGCTTAGAAAATGTAAAGACTTGGGTCACTAAGGTTTTAGGTTGACTATGTGTAGTTATTCATGTCATGGACTACTGTAATAATCACGCGCTGTGCAAAGCAACTGAATTGAAAGCATTGAAGTATTCCATTTTGGCAACTTCACAAAATGTTCTGGTCACTGAATTTTTTTTTTTTTTCAGCGTAATAAAACATGGTTGCGCTTTGCCCAACTGTTACAGAAGAAAGTCAAAAAAATAAATAAATACACGGTTTCTTTTTAACTGTATAGTATTTTAAAGAATGAAAAACAATGGTGCATTTGTCTGAAGAAGAAAAAAAAAAACCTTTGAAAAATATGGGTTTCAATGGATGGTGCTTGTTTTGTTTAAAATCTGAGTTGTATATCGCCTCTGTTATGTTTATTGAAAACAAATGAAAAAAAAAAGTTATCGTGCATGACGTGTTTAGCAGTCATAATGATGTCCATTTGTGAAATGTGTATCAATTCAAAAACAGAAAAAAAGTAAGAGAAAAAAAAATTGTAGATGCACTTATTGTACATGTGTTTAGGTTAGTAGGTTTGACTTAAAGTTCTGACTGCCTGGCAGATGTGTGGGCAGGTTCTGAAAGACATAGAAACGACTCACGGGAGAAGACCTAATGAAAAACAATAAAGGATTGTAGAATAATATTGAACAATTCTGGAATTGCAGTTCTTTTGATGCTTGTGATTATTGCAGATGTACTTTAGAGAAATTTCATTGAAAAGATATGACTCTGATGTTAATTCTGTAGAATAGCAATGTATACCAAATGTAATCTTTCCAATGCTATGAAGAATTTATACATGAAATTGATATGCAATAAAACCTGTGTGCTTTTTACGTTTTGTTATGCATTTAATTCTAGATTCTTAAAACAGCTGACCAGAGATTTTCTAAAATACTTTAATTACAGTCTTTTGATTCAGAGGTAAACTGATTTAAAAATAAATGTCATATTGTGGAAGTACCTAATAAAGTTAGATCATCTAAGTACTACATTTTTTAAGTCTGAGCTGGTCATACTTGTTTCCTAAAATTCCAGCCACACTTTTGTAACATTTTATATGGCTGTAAGCAAATGTAGCTATAAGAGTTAACAGCCTTTATGACCTGCTCTGTTTGCATGCTAGCTATTTCTTCTTCACAGGTTAAGGAGCCAATTGTTTGGCACATCTTTAGTCTCTGGTTATTGTCCGTTACATATATTTAAAAAGCTGCTGTCTCACCATTTCCTACCTTGCAATGCACGCTAGGGTTTTGAGAAATTCCCCCTTACGTGTGTCAAAAGGTGAGGAAATGAAAGATATTTTGTAGATTGCTAATTCGTCAGGTTTTTGAGGTGTGTGAGTTGCTTCTGATATTCTTCCAATGTCAAAATTACTATGTACCGGAAATTAATATAGAAGTGTCCTGCTGCTCTCCAGGTATGTTACTTGTCTGAGACAACTTGTTTTGTTTGGTTGGTTTCATCAAGAATTAACTGAGCTACTGGGTATTAAATAGCACTGTCAGTACGGTTTTCAGTTTTAAAAGTTTAGTTCAAACATGTCAGTCTTTAAAGTGAAGGTTATGTGTGTTCCTCATGCTTGTGCACAGATCAACCTTCCCTCCAGATCAAGCTCAGTGTGACTATTGAAAAAGTCAGCCCATTTAAAAAAAATTTAAAATTCAGTTAATGTTAATGCAGTTTATTTCAAATTCAATCAAATAAAATCTAAAAGTACAATACATACAGAATAGATTACTAAAAATCCCACTGTTATGTTATAGTGAGACAGTAATTGAAATTATATACATGTTTTAAGACTCATATTTTGTAGTTCTCGTGATGTAATCACTTACACTTTAATGTCTTAATGTAATCACTTAGCATGCATCATTGCACATCGGAAAAAGTAGAAGACCACTGAATGTGGTATAATGTAACTGATCATCAAAAATCCTTGAATGAGCCCTTTGAAGCAAATATACAACATCTCCAATCTCTAACAGCATTGTGGCAGTGTTAGCAGAGTTAGCTCCAAGTGTAGTTTGATGTTCATATGCCATGAAAATGTACTCTCCATTCTTGACCAGCACAGCACCTGAACCATGTGAAGAATGTCCATGTCCATAGATGTGGTAATTAAAGTGGTAGACACCTCTCACTGGAGCAGTGAAAAACCCTGTAGGAAATTATGTTTTATTTTAAAACTAGTCTGTTCACACTGATGTTAATATTGCATAAATAAGTGTTTTGTTAATAAAATTGCAATACCTGTATTTGGGTTGTAGGCATTCCCAACATTTGAGACAACATTTCTGAAGATCAAAGACGTGTATGCATTGAAAGGTCCAATGTCTCCTCCACCTGAGGCCAGTAAGGAGGCTGAGAAAGCCACTTGTCTCACTGAAGAGGAAAAATATTGGTCTGTATAGTAGCTCTTAAGACAGTTATAAGTTTGATCCAGTGATATGACTACCAGTACTTGAACAAACCTTCTCCTTCTCTCTTCAGAACCTCCACCTGCCTTTGTGTTAAGTTTGTCCTGATTTTAATTTGCTGCAGTTCATCACTCTGTGCTGGAATTAGAATGATAAAAGGTACTGAGAAATAAATCAGTGCATTTAGTTGTTTTACGGAAGATTTGCCAGGACCACAATTAAAATGGAAAACTTTACCGTGGCATACCTAATAAAAAATAGCTTAGACATTGTTAATATGGAAGAAAAGTTTTCTTTACCTCTTTGTTTTTAATGTTTGATTTGAAAACTCAAATAGTTATAACTCAGATACCTTGATATTCCAGCTTTAGCTTATCCAACACAATCTTTTGCGATTCCAACTCCTTTAGCTTAGCCTCTGAAGCTAAAACAGACAAAAAAAAGACACAAAATCTTAGCTAGTATCAAGCAAAAACTATAACAGAAAACAAGACAAATGTTAGTAAATTTTTCCTCAGGTAAAAATATCTTATCAGAAAAGTACATTTTCAAATGGGCAAAAAAGAAATTCAAGCTTTCTTATGAAATATAATTCTAAAGCTCGTGATCATTTTGAGGAAATCATTTTTGTAAGTTCTGGAACTTAAATGTAAATGTGTAATTTTAGCAAATACAGCAATCTCGGTCTCAGGTCTGTCGGTAGGTATCAACCATAATTCTGTGTAAGGATTTTCCTACATGTGAGATGCTACAATTGTTTTAATTTAGTATTTTGTACTTCTAAAGGATGAAAAATTAATTACTGATCACAGGAACAACCTAGTTTCACTTCAGCACACATGTTTACCATGTGTGCTGAAGCCACATGTGAGCTTTAACTAACTGTACTTTTACATGTCTCCAAAAACACAGAAAAAAGTAGCTACCAGCCACATCCCCACACTTGGTCGTGTTCCTCAGTGTGTTTTTGAATTGCCCTCTGTGAGAATTGAAGTGTGACACAGAAGGGAAGAAGACTTCTGACACTATAAAAGCACATGGCAAAAACCCTCTTTTGTAAAATATAGAAATATCAATCTTTTTTCTAACATTGCTACAGTATGTTGTATAAAGTTGTTGGTTTACTTGTGGTAAGACACTGTGACTGTAACTGATTGGCTGAAAACAAAGCCACAACACTGAAGTTTCCACTAAATGTCGCCTGTCATCATTCAAATCATATCTGTCCATTTAATCATAGTTATCAACCAAAGTTTATCTGAATTCAAAAATGTTTCTTATTAGTTCAAATGTTGCTATTTGATTAAAAAAAATCCATTTCAGTCTATAGATATTTTAGTTGCATTCCACCACTAAAATGTATTATAAAAATACATGAAGACTGAATACACTGAAGAATAAAGATACGTGTATCTTTATTGTTCAGTGTTACTAAAAACGACAACATATACCTTGGTATTGTTGCTCCAGTTCTTTAACCTTAGCTGATTGTGCTGAAAAAACACAGAACACAGATAAAAACAAAAGCTTGGGTGAGTCCATTTTCAAAGTCCATTTATTGGCAAAATACAGTTTAAATAAACAGACAACTTACATGTCTGCTTATTTAAATACAAGTCCTCATGTAAGATAAGAAACAATATAAATACTCTTGGGAATTTGCCCTATGCATAATGTTATACCTTGGTACAATTGCTCCAGTTCTCTTGTCTTTGTTGACTGGGCTAAAATAGAACCAAGAGTTGTTAATTGGTTCAAGTTTATTTAATGTGGTTTGGTAAATTCAGGTTTTAAAAGTGAATTATCATACCTTCATTTTCTTTTTGTAAGTACTCCATGCCCACTTTCAGTCCTGCCACTGAAGCACTCACCTCTCTTAGAACAGCATGGATGTCATTTGAACAGACTTGCTGGTGGGTAAAAACAGTTCTTGGTCCTGTTTCTGGTGAGTCAAGTTGGTTTAAATGTTCAGCACCTTTAGGATCATTCTGTCCTTGAAGTTGAACTGTTGAAAAAGAACAGACTAGCAAAACAAATAGAAGCATCTTCTCTTTTCTCAAGCCTTAAGGCCTTGCAGTGCACCTTTGAGGCTTAGAAGCTAACTCATGTCTTAAATATCTTTTCTTTATTTGTGATTAGCCAGGTAATCATTACAGTATGTTGTTTTTTTTTTGTTCCACTCTAGAAGATAATAATTTTATCTATTGATTTGTCATTTAAATTGAGCTTCCAATCATCAAACACAAATTGACAAGCTAGACACCATCTTCTAAACATAAAAATAAAATAAACATTTTAAAACGTGTTTTGGAGGGATAATACATATTATATAGATTACAAATATAGTGATGTTGATTAACAAGCAGCTGTCAATGAATAAACCAGGATTAGGAAGCAAAGTTTAACTTGCATTTGCTTCCTCAATATATCTTCTGTCATTAAAAAAGGAAATGAAAACATCAATGGCTTTTGATCACCAAATATCAGTGACCTCATTTACTGACTACCTGTGGTTCAAGCTCCATAACTAAAGCGGTGAGTGGATTTTCCGTTTTCAAAGTTCTTTATGCTGCTGTGGGAAAAGTGCCTTTTGGTTGACTTCTTTCTCTGATTGGCCATTTAATTGAGTCCAAACTTCTCTATCAAATTTATCAGGTACTATATCATCCATTACTTTATGGTCATAATAAGCCGGAAATTTGCCCTGCATCACAGCATTACTGCTTACGCATATTTCTACACAAACAGAAAAAGTACACTTTATAAGATGAGCTGATGATGGCATTCCACACATTTATTTCAGTAAAACAACATTACACTTAGATCATTCTGTCAAAAACACACATATATATGTTTTTTTTTTAATAAATCAAGAAATGAAGATGATGCAGCAGTACGGCGGAATTTAAAGGCATCACCCAAAACACTTCATGGGACAGCAAAAAGTAGTTTCCAGTGTGAGTAGTACAAATCTTGACCATGGCTGGAACATTCTAACTTTAGAGATGTACTTTTTGGATTCGCTTGCAAACATTTTGCAGGATCGAATCTAATGTAGGTTATTCATGTCAAAAGCACTTAGGTAAAAAATTGTTTCTACTTTGACAAATGAGACAACAGACATTTATACCTAAATATTATCTTAGAAACTGCAATAAACAGTTTTAAAGTACCTTTGTGGATGTTTTGTTGACACATTTACATATAAATGTAAAGGATTTTCACATCACTAAGAACTTCCAATATTTGTTACTACTTTACAATTAGTACTACTGTGCAGTATTTTTTGTCCACATATTTAACGTCAAAAGAAAAGAATTCACTAACATAATTTTATTTACAATAAGTGTCAAGACAAAACAGAATTCACAATATAGACCATTAATAAGCTTGTTGAAAATAACATAGTTTGCTGCTCACATGGTGAAAAGCAGGTGGCCACTGAAGGTGGTATGACGATTCTGACTGTCATGAATCCTTGAATTTTGCCACTGACGTATAAACACAACATCGCCGACCTCTAAGAGTAACGTGGCAGCATTACCAGCTGTAACTCCATGTGAAGGCTGGGTTTCAGTGGCAATGAAAATATGCTGTCCGTTCCTCACCAACACTGCAGATACCACATGTGAAGGACTTCCAGGTCCAAATATGTAGAACTCAAAGTGGTAGACTCCTCTTACTGGTGCAACAAAAAGCCCTATGGAACATTTTGTTAGTGCTATATATTTGTCAAAACATTTATGTGAAGAGTGCAAATGAAAAATAAATTGATAAAATAGACACTTTTAGGTACCTGAATTTCGGTTGTAGGCATTTCCAATATTTGTAACAACATTTCTGAACACCAGAGTTGTAAATGTGTTAAATGGTCCAAAAGTCTTTGAACCCGAGTCCAATAAAGATGCTGAGAAAGCCACTCGTGTCACTGAAAGACATTAAATCATCTGTGTTTCAGCACTTGTTGATATCTTATAAACATATTTGTGTTCTTTGAAATGAAAGGAGAGTCAGTCAAGGACAACGATACTTTTTAGTCAATAGGGAAGATAAGAAGACGGTATATTAAATGTGTGCAAACACTTTAAACAGATGACGATACCCTTATGTTCTTCTTAAACTGACCCTGCTGGGCTGTGAGGCTCATCTCAAGGACAGAGAAAAATCCCTACAACTACAAAGCAGTACAATTTAAAAGTTGCTTTGGCTACCACAAACTTGACTTGAGCAGCATATTAGCTTTACAACTTTATATGTAGTCGGGATGGTTTCCTCTAAAGGTCAACATAAAACATTCTGCCTGGTTTATCTCTTCTTTGAGAGATTCACTGCCATGTAGAAAAACAGAATGAATCCCCAGCTATAGTGTTAGTTGATGCCATACAGTACAAAAAAATAATCTAACTGACATGGTACCATGGTAAAAATTTTTTTTTTTGTTTGTTTGTTTGTTTGTTTGTTTTAATAAAAGATGGATATGTCATGGCCTATACAAATGCAACTGTAATAAATAATGATTTTGTTTTTGAATGTACAAACCTTCTCCTTCCCTCTTCAGAGCATCCACTTGGTTTTCAGTGATTTTTGCCCTGGCTTTAATGGTAATCACTTCTTCTTCTTGAACTGAAATTATGCATCAAAAAGGTCAAAGTGAAAAACAAACAAAAAAATGTTAAAAACATACTGCAGAAAATATCTTTTCTGTGCAATGAAACTCTGTCAACTGTTTGGAGCGGGAAAAAAAAATCTAATAGCTTTGTTGTCCTATTTGGAACTGTAATATTCTGTATACTATATAATATAAAGATATGCTACCAGAGATTTCTTTGGAAGAGTCTAGTGAAACACATGCTGACCATATGTGTCACTACATAGCTATGAGTCAAGCAGGCGCTATCTGCATAGAGGTAGACTTTAACTTTAACTAGGTCTTGTAAATGTCCATCTATCTATTGTTAAAAAGTGCTAAGAAAATTAAGAATCTCTTTCTTCTCTGAGTTCACATCATAGGTACAGTAAATACCTTGGTTCTGTTGCTCTATTTCTGTTATCTTTACATCTTGTGCTAAAAGTGAAAGCAAAAACCCAGATTAAAACAATTATGCTTTAATTAAACAATGCAACATTCTTCTTGTCTCCAGTGTGCAACATTGTAGATTTAAGAGTAGATACCTTGGTTCTTTTGCTCCAGTTTACTTGCTTTCATGACTTGTGCTAATAAACAATACAAAACAAAATATACAAATGGCAAAATCCTTTTTCACCAAATAACACATTTTGTCTATTAGGTCAATGTTAACTTTAACTACCTTTCAGCTGTTGCTTAAGCTCCTCCAGTTCTCTTGTCTTTGCTGTTTGTATTAATAAAATGAACAAGAAATTTAATTTAATGTTGTTTGACGTTGTTTCCACATAAACACCAGCAGTGATTTATCAAAGTAAACATACCTTCATTATCTCTCTGCAAGTACTTCACTTCCACCTTCAGTCCGGCCAATGAGGCTCTAATCTCTGTCAGCACAACAGTAACGTCCTGCGTGGACGGGTTTTGTTTGGAATTTTCTGCTTCTCCTTCCTTTGATCCATTTTGCCTTAAATGTGAAATAGTTTCATTGTCAGACTCTGACGGAAAATGAGCAGTGGAAAGAGCGCAAATTAGCAGTAACAATGGGAAAGAAATGTTAATCTCCATTTTCAATATCTCTGTAATGATCTGAGACTTATATAGGGCATTTATGATCTCTGACTATTAATTAACAATATTCTTTGTCTGAAACACATGCAGGTGATAAGACAAATTACAGTGGAAAACAACAACAGAAACAGAGTTGATGGAATTTGACCTATTTTGTCTCACTTTATCTGACACATAAACGACTGTTATAGTCAAACATTACTATCACCAAAATATGATTTATGATCAGATAGTAGACAGAAAACAAACAGAATGAGACCAATTTTAAAGTCTACACACCTCAAGGACAGCTTTTTGAGTTCGTTCAAGTGAACTGTTTAAAATTTAAGTTTTTCATGTTTATTTTTATATAATACAAATTACAACAACTGTCAGCGAGAGACCTTTTAAAACTACTATATAAAGCACTTAGTGAGAGCATACATCAGCTGAACACAATTTGATGTAATCTGTCATCACTGCATGTATTGCTGTGATGTGTTTTTTTCCTTTCTTACTTCTTTCTTTCTTTCCTTCTTTCTTTCTTTCTTTCCTTCCTTCCTTTTTTCTGTCTTGCTTTCTTTCATTCTTTCTTTCTTACTATGCACTGTAATTGAGCATCAGTTTCGGGATATCTTTGTGCTGTTCTTATACTGATGATTAAAACTTTTTGAGTAAAATACATGCTGCCAGAGCTGTTGGTGTGAATAGAAAAAAACAAAGATTTAAGCCATGATTTACACTGCCATGCTTCTTTCAATAAAGAAATCTAATGTATCTTATGATATTGAGAGCGAAACATTTTAGCCCTTTGCCATTTCATACTTCTGCAGTTTAGATGATTTTTTTTACCTGCTTTTTTCATTAGGAAAAGGTATTTAACTTAAAATATATGAGATTTGAGGTTATTGCTATTATTCTGCCCTGAATGGATTCACTCAGACACACACATACAATGAATGTGCTAATTTTCCCATCCATTGTAATTTCAGACTTTCTTAAAGTGAAAAACAATTTCCACCTTCTTAGAGTGCTGTTAGTAGCTACATCCAAATATTTGTTCATTGTGACATGGAAACTGTTTTACTATAAAGTAAACCTGTTCAATAAAATCTCCTTCAAATATGGCACAGATTATGTCATAAGGATACTGTTAAAAAATATAATCTTTCTGGAACAACTTGAACAGTGTTCATATAT
>CAEGAE010019909.1:0-15209 GCA_903067095.1 Girardinus metallicus | reverse complement strand
ACCAACTGTGAAGCATGGGGGTGGCAACATCATGCTTTGGGGCTGTTTCTCTGCAAAGGGACCAGGACGACTGGTCCGTGTTCATGAAAGAATGAATGAATGAAGGAGGTTTGAGTGCAAACCTCCTTCCATCAGCAAGGGCATTGAAGATAATACGTGGCTGGGTCTTTCAGCATGACAATGATCCCAAGCACATTGCCAGGGCAACAAAGGCGTGGCTTCGTAAGAAGCATTTCAAGGTCCTGGAGTGGCCTAGCCAGTCTCCAGATCTCAACCCCATCGAAAACCTTTGGACGGAGTTGAAAATCCGTGTTGCCCGCCGCCAGCCCCAGAACATCACTGCTTTTTCCACCCTTATTTGCAAATAAATTCTTTAAAAATCAGACAATGTGATTTTCTGAATTTTTTTTTCATTTTGTCTCATAGTTGATGTCTACCTATGATGTCAATTACAGGCCTCTCTCATCTTTTCAAGTGGGAGAACTTGCACAATCGGTGACTGACTAAATACTTTTTTCCCCCACCGTAACTTTTTAGCGAGATACAGGAGCTTGTTTTAAGTTTTTAAAAAATACCTTAATATTGATTAAAAAAAAGTACTTGTTCCACTGGCTGATGATTTCACTTATAACATTGGAAAAAGGTCTTGTTATAAGTGAAATAATCTGCCAGTGATACTAGTACTTTTTTATTCAATTTTAAAGAATTATTTACTTAAAGAAGAAGCTCTTATATCTTGCTAAAAAGCTACTCAGAAGTTAGTTTTGTCTTATTTCAAGTGTACTAAGATATTTGCAATGGAAACTGGACCAAAAATACGTCATAAAATTTTATTTTTGCTGTTAACTGACTATAAAATGTTCACTTTTCCAAGGATTTTGCTGATGTTTGTCCTACTTCCCACCTATCAGCAGCATCTGGCTGCTACTTTGCTTTTCAACCAACAAAAACACAGAACCGGTAATGGCAGCATCATGCAGTTGCTGAGTTTTTAAACCATGCAGGAGTTTCTAGTGTGACATAAAAAGCTCATGGCTCAGTCTACCTTTAGTGGGGAAAAGGTGACTGATGCCCCACTAAAATGGAAAAGGCTCAGTTTGTTGTTTTTGCTTGTTTACTCAAATATCCTCCATTAGTCGGCTTTAATGCTAAGCTACTTTGCGTCGTTAAACTGTCATTGACAAGTGATTGCCGTTGTTTAACCAAACCAAAGCAACTGTGGCATCTTATCAGCTATCTTGAGGGAGGCTGCAGAGAGCATTGGCTCTGAACGACCAGTGACAGAGAGACGAGTGAGAAGAAAGAGAAAGAACTGTACGTTTTTACAGTGGTGAGAAGCGCGCTGTGTGGAGAGAGGCAGCGAGAGAGTTAAACCGGCTCGCTGTGTAGAGAGGCAGGTGCGTCAGTCGCCGTGCGTGCTGTGTTTGTTTTTGTAAGTGAACGTTTGTGTGTGAGCGAGGGCGCCTTTGGGGCAGACGCATGTTGTGTAGCATGCGGGCGAAAGTCTCAGTGGAGAGATGAGGACCCCTTTTTTTGTTTTTTTGTTGTTTGCTTGTTTGTGTTGACATATGAGCGCGCATGTGGGTGTCTGTGTGTGTGTGTGTGTGTGTGTGTGTGTGTGTCTCTATATGAGACGAGGAGGGCAAGACACGTTGATGACATTAGCAACCACCATCACGCCAGCAGCACCTGACGGATTGCGTGCGCGCTTCCTCGCCACGGCAACCTTCTTACCACCTCACCACCAACACCCTCCCCCTCCTCATCCTTTGCTGCTAGGCAGGGCATAGATGGTTAATGCACTCTACCTCACCACTGGGGCCCAGAAGGGGGGGGGGAGGTTGGGGCAGACACATATATATAGACACACACACATACACACGTGTGTGAATCCGTCTTGCTTTGATGGTGGAGCCACTCGCTATAGCGCTCGGGAGTATCACGCACATCTAAATAGTTTGTGGAGATGCAACAGTCAGGCCCTCGTCTTTATCTTCATACCTATGCATCGCTCGCACTTCCCCCTTCACCAAACTCAAAAGGTGCACGTGCAAACAAGCACTAACCTTTGTGTGATACTGCCCAAAGGGTAACCATGGCAGTAACAAAGACAACCTCTGACACCCTGGTCTAACTGTAACACTCAGTAGGGCTGCGCATGCTAAAGAAGCGTTAGCTTAAAGTGTTGCAAATATTGAAAGTTGGAGCAGCATCAAGTGTGCATATGGTAAACTTGTGAAAAAGATAACTAAAACGGATGAGGAACATTTTGTTATAAACTATTCTTCATAAGCATAGTTTATATTCAATACATTCATCCAGTGAATGCAGTTGTAATGCAATCAATAAAAAAGTCTCTAGACGAGTTTCATCTTTTCAGTTTCACATTCATAATACACATTTTTTTTCTTTGGATTTGAACTTCCATTAGATCTAAAAAATTGCCACAGGTTTTCCTGACTGTTATTGCCAAATTCTGTTAGCATCACAGAAATATTACCAGTTTTATTAGAAAAAAATAATAGTAATCTAGTGTTTATAACCCCGTTTCGTACCCTGCCATTACTATTTTGGCACACCCTGATTTTGTTGGATTTACACAAACAGATTTGCACCTATACACTTAATCCACTGTGTATTAGCATATTCAGCCAACGAAAAATGCTACATTCTCACGCTGAATTAACCTGAAATGTTTAGGACAGTTGACCCTCAAAGTACTTTTGAGTGACCTCCTGCTGCTAGACGTTATTTAATGAAGACTCAACATGGCATTCCCTTACAGTGGACTGAAAGGATTATAGAAAATACATTTAAATCATCGGTGGTCCAACTGGACACAAAACCTCTCTGCAGAAGGGAGGCGTGGCCGGTGCAACTTGCCCCATGGCTTGTTTTAGTATCTTAAAACCAAAGTACATTAAAGTATCAACCTTCCCGGCCACTCAGGTCTTCTGGTTCTAGTCGACTCTGCATCGCCAGAACCAGGACCAGGACCAAACATGGAGAAGCAGTGTTCAGTTTCTATCCTCCACTAATCTGGAACAAACTTTCAGAAAACTGCAAAGATGCTGTTCCCTTAAATCGAGGCTAAGAACCCACCTGTTTATTTTGATACAAAATAACTGGAACCTTGATCAATATATTTGATCTATATTTACTTTATAATATTGACAAAATATAATGTTTATTTCTGGTTTTAAATGGTCACTGCACTGTGTCTTTTTGGTGCAGAGCACTTTGAACTGCCTTGTTACTGAAATGTCCTAAGCAAATAAATTTGACTTGACTGTTTTTTTTTTTTTTTTTTTTTTTTTTTGCCATAGTTGAGATTCTCAGAGTCACATAATGTCCTTACTGAACCAGTGTTCCCATCTCATGCTTGTCATTTGCTCTCTCTGTAGGTGCACAATGAATTTGTGAGGAACATCGAGAACACTTCAGAGGAGAGCTTAATACAAAAACTGTCTGAGAGCAAAGGAACAGGCAAGGAGAGGCCAGGTAAGGCAGGACATTGTTTGTCCCGACACTGAAAACAGGATGACCACACATCCTTAAAACGTCTTAAATTGATGTATGTAAAATCAAGGCCTTAAAATGTCTTGAATTCGTTTTAAGAAGTGTAAGTTGGCGTTACACACGTTAATGACAGGTCTTATATGTTGTCGTGACAGGACAATTTGGATAGTCTATGTTTTTTGTTTGTTGTTTTTTTTTCTCGCAGGATTTTTCTCAGGCAAAATTTTGAGTTGCACGGAAACGTCTTCACTGCGTTTTCTCAACTCCATGCGGGTTGAGGCTATCGCTAATGAGCTGCTAATATACTTTTGCTGGGTATCTGGTTAGCTTCTTGGCAACCGCCATTGGGTTAAGCGCAAATGTATCCTTGGTTGTCTTTTTTTGTTTTGTTTTGCACATTTCCGTTGTGGCACACGTTTTCAATTTCATTCATCAATCGTCTTAACAAAAGTCTTGAATTTGAGTTGGTGGAACCTGTGATAACCCTGGAGTGTCGATACAGTTCTGAGCAGGGCTGATCCTGCCTTTCCCTGATGGGAGGGGTAGCATGGAGAGGGGCAATTAGACGTTAGAGCAGGCCATCAGAGGCAATCATAGTAATCTGCTGTAAAGGAAGGCCGGCTTGGCATTCCAGTAAGCATGTGACACGCTCGCAGATTAAGCAGGCATAACCAACTTTTCGGGGAGGTCAGAGCTCGACAATGACTCTTGTGTAAACTTTGCCGTGCCACAATAATCAAGGGAATACTTGTCAGTTTTCTTTGGCATTGCACAGTCACTTCCCACTCCGTCGCACACACACAGAAATCCGACTGAATCCACTCAGTCACTGTAAACTATTTCACCTCTACTGAGGCCTATTCTTTCCCATTTGGCGTCTCTGAACTGGTGTCCCATTCTAGGCGTAACCTCACCAGTCCCTCTTCCTCATGCTCCTATTACGCCAGGTCACAAGCACAGAGGCCTCACCTGCCGTGGTTGTGTGTACACAAACGGTGATCCCCATGTCCAAACACTTGGTCCAACAAGCCGTGGGGCCCTCATTTGTTTGGACAGCAGATTTAATTGAGGTTGAAAAAATCGGTCTGAAAATTCCTCCCCGTATCAAGCTGTTCATTAGGGATTGCACAGCAGCTCCTGTCCTGTCAGGAGGAATAAACCACCCTGTCCGATGATGAAATAGCTGAACGGATGGCCGGTCCGGGGCCTTTTCAAAGAAAGAGAGAGAGAGAAAGAGGGGTTGAATAAACTTTCTATTGCGGAAACAATCCTAAAGTGACACGCTGCGAGGCGAAGTGGAGGGGGGGATTTTAGGGAGGTCGGACTGTTCAACGATATCCAGCTGAGCTGTCAACTGGCAGTGGGCCAGACACGCAAACTCGTCCCCACCCCGCCCTTCTCTCCTGCTCCCTGTGCCATGTGAAGCATATGCAATTTAAAAAACCATCTTCCACTCATGCGTGACTGCCTGCCGCCCTCGCAGAGCAGCAAGAAAAGGAGCCATCTTCCCCTGTATAAACACTGTTGCCTGTCTGTTTGGAGAAGCTTAAACAGTTCCTAATGTCTGTCCAGGTTTGGGTAATATCCACGTGTGGCTGTTTGGACTTCACTTGCAGCGTGTGTGCGTAAATATAGTCAGATGGAAAAAGGAGTTGCTTCCCCGCCTGGTTCTGACTTCTATTTTCCAGTCATTCTCGCACCTTTGGTATCACGTTTGGTATCTTTGTTAAGACACACGATGCCATACGTTGAAGAGACAACCTAAAAACAGTCCTTTTTTTTATCTTTTTTATATCCGAAGAGTGCTTTTTGGTGCATAATCTGATACACATTTCAGGCAGAAGGGAAAACCAAGTCTGGCCGTTCATGAAAAATTGCCAAAACAAACATTGTTGTTGTTTTTTGTACTTTTTTCTTTTGAGTGGGCAAAGATGGTGGTGGCAGCGTCATTCTGTGATGGCACACGGCACGTATGTGGAAGAAAGTCTGGTCAGATTAGATCAAGGTTAACTGTTTTTAGTCCGACGTCCAAAACGCAGTGGTTGAACGCGCAAGATTGCCGATTACATCATCCCCACAGTGGGAAACACGGTGGTAGTGGCATAATGCTGTGGGCATTAGGTCTGTCATGACAACAAATTTGGTAGTCAAAGAAAATTGTCTCAGTAATTATTGCAATTATCAATAACGTTGTTGTCTTGAGACTATTTTCAAGTAACATATTGACAGTGGCACAAGAGAGCAAGTTTGCTTGACCAATAGACTTGCACTTAAGACTGAAACGGGAAGAATCAAACATCCAAAATAATAAGACAAAGACGCTGCAGAGAGGAAAACTGGGTGCAGTTAGTTCTGACTTTTTGGGGTGGACGTCCGTGTTCCAGCAGGAGGAGCGACAGAATTTTAAATAGATTCTCCAGTCGTTCTCTCTAACCCACCAACGTCAAAAGGCCTCATAAAAGTTAAAGAAACAACCTTATTTCTCTGGATAATTACAGCAAAGTTGTCGAATGATTCTTCAAACCGTGTTGTACGCCACCGCCGTGTATTTTGCCAGGACTGAAGTGGGCCTGACATTGCACGGCAGCTTAGATTGGTCATCTGTGTACTTTATCCACTTCACTTGGTGTGATGCATGCCTCTCGTGACTCGCTGCCTCCCTGCGCTTCACTCAGCCCCGCGCGCGCCAGACAATGCGTCAATCCCGCTCGCTACCGGCGTCCTCCGGGGAGGGCACATGGGCCCTCTGCCGCCGTGTACGTTTTGAGTTAAAATATCATTAGCTTTGTTGTTTTCAGGTCAAGGCATGTTAGTGTATCAGAAAAACCGCCAGAGGGGTCCTGCCCCGTCTTCTTCTCTTTCTTCTTCTCTCCGTCTCTCTCTCTCCCTGTGTCACCCCCTTCTGCTCATCTTGCTGTTTCTCCTCTCAGGAGTTCTAAAGCGTGCAGCGTATCTGTGTCTGTCTGGCTCGGTCGCAGACGATCCGTCCTCTGGATTTTGCCCGACTGTCGCGTATCCGCATCGCCTGTCCTGCCTGCAGTTGTTCTGTTTGTGAAAACTGTGCGAGCCTCTGTGTGCCTCGGCCCTTTTGAAAAGCCTCGGTAAATCTGTCTGGAGTGGCAGATGAAGCGTGACGATGGAGGGGCAGCACCTCGGGGGCGAACTTGCATTATTGATGAGCAATAAATCAAGTGTGAACCGAGTTGTTTTTGGCAGTTTTCTCACCAGCTGATTGATGTATCCAAGTAACCAAAAGAAGTGTTTTTTTTGTTTGTTTTTTTTTTTTTGCAAAAATAAATCCATGGCTGGTTGTGCGACATCATAGCTATTAGCTAGTAGAGATTCTAAGACATGTTCACGTGCTGCTGGTTATACAGAACTAAAGCATTCGTACAGTCATACTCCTAGAACCTTTTAAAGTTTTTTCTCATATTACCAGAACAAACTATTGTATTTTGTTGGGATTTTATATTGTGTTTAGAAAAACACAAAGGTCTGTGTAGTTGTGAACGGAAAGACAAATGATACACCGTGTTGTGTTTTTTTCAAATAATGTTTTATGCTTCTTACAAATAAAAAATTTCAAAAAATAAAATGTGCAAAAAGTATTCATCCCTCCTGTGACGAGGCGTCTGAACATCCTTCATAAGTCTTAAATTCGTGTATCTTAAAAGAAGGTATTAAGATGTCTTACATTCAGGACATACAGGACTTGCGTTTTGTCATAACAGGACTATTTGAGCTAGCATATTCTCACATGCACTTTTTTTTTTGTCTGTTTTGGACTTTTCTGTCAGGCAAATATTTGAGCTGCACCCAGACATCTTTATTGTGTTTTATGACTCTAGGTGGTTGGGGCTAGCAGTAACTAGCTGATGGTATATTAGCAGCTACACTACCAGTTAGTAGCTGATGAAACACCCTTTGCTAGTTGGCTAGCTAGCTAGGAAAAAAGCTATGTTATCAGCTAATTACCAGTAATGCTAGCTTTTTTTTAGCATGTGTAAGTGCAAATTTATTGCCAGTTGGCCAGGCGACAATCAGTTTTGCCAGTATCTGCCTCCCAACCCATACGAGCTTAAATGCATTCTGTATATAGAAAAAACTTTTAAGTTTGTCTCTATAAGGGTTTAGGCTGTAGAGAGCGCAAAGCTATTGCTAGGAGCCAAATAGGCCCACAGGAATTCTAATGCTTGATAGTACTACATTAGGATCCACCAACCACATTTATAGATTTTGTTTGTCTTGTATTTCATTCAAGGTGGCATTATTAAGGTCTAGCAGAATTTTAAATTTGACTTGCAGTTTCCAGGTTTTTCAGATTTAGATTCAAACTTTTTACCCACTTTTTTTGGCAAAACTGTACAACTTTAGTCAGTTTGAATGGAGAGTGTCTATAAACGTCCACTTTCAAGTTTTGTCTCCAGTTTCAATTAGGTTTAGGTTTAGGACTTTCACTAGGCCATTCTAGAATATCAAGTTGTAAGTTAAACCTTTCCATGTTAGACTTGACTGTATTTTTGAGATTGTTGTTTTGCTGGATGTGAACATCCATCCCAGTCTCCAAGTCTTTTGCAGCCACTGATAGCGTTAGCTTCAGTCATCAGCCTGTCAACTCAGATTTCCCTATGAAAGGTTTTCCATGTATTTGTATTCAGCCCTCTTTACTCTGATACCCCTAAATAAATTCAGGTAAATTTGATTTCATTTAAGTGTCACCCAGTGGGTGAATGGAGTATATCTCATCCATTGTGAATGCAACTTGTTCTGCAAAGCAGCACATGTTTATTTATTTAGACTTTGGGGTTCTGCGCAGGGCACAGCTAAAGGTGAAAAGGGGCTTTCCATAAGCCACAGTAGCTGATTTATCCATGCAGCTTTAAACACTATGTCTACATGTAATCTTGTGCTATTTTTTGTGTGTTTGTTTTTTGTCTCGTTGTAATAGCATTAAGTTTGCGTGTCCCAGTGCGGGGTACATTTAGTTCCCGCTTAGCGTCTAGTCTGCTGCGAATGCCGAAGCCGCTTCCTGCATTGCAGATTCATTTCTATTTGCGTGGACTTCCAGGTGGCGGTGGCGGCGGGCGGCTGGGTGGGCGAGGGAAGGAGGGAGAGAGCGAGGCTGTGTGTATCTCTCCGAGGAAGACTATGTGGAGTTGTGTCGTGCTTTGTGTCAACCGGAGGCACTGTCACGTCTCTGCGAGGGCCACCAGACGCACAGTTGACTCTTACTATTGACCCTGTCTGCCCTGTGGGATCAGCCCGGCTCTGTTTGTGTACACATCCTGCATGGCACGCCAGGCTCCATGTTGTGTGTCCGCGCTGTGTGTGTGTGCGTGTGTGCGTGTGTGTGTGATCATTGCGTGATGCACATTCATAGCAGTCACAGTTGTGGGCCATTGACCCTTTCTGTGCCTAATGAACCAAAATCATTTTGTTTTTTGTCGCATTAGGACCCATCGAATTTGAGGAATGCAACACAGCCATCGCAACAGAAGGTAGAGCGCCACCTGAACGTTTAAAGTGAAATATAGGAAGTTAGAAAAGGAGGATGTAGCTTGAAATGCTTTGTTTTGCTTTAAAGGTGCCAAACCCAGAAAGAGGAAAACGTTTGGCATTCCCGGCCGCAGGAAAGACAAGGACACGGACTCTACGTGAGTTGGAGCTTCAGTTCCCAGCACAGTTTGACTGGTTTTTTTCTTTCACTCTCTTTCTTTTCTTTATGTCAATGTTACCGTTTTTGTCTTTCAGTGAGTCGACAGAAGCCGACGTTGCTGTGAGTACAAAGTTTATTAAAACAGACATTAGCCGCATGCTTGATCTTCTTGAGTTTCGCTTGGATCTGTTTCATGTCGGCGCGGTCGGTTATTTTGATGTCAGACTGCAGGAGGCGTAGCAGACTATTGTTCTTTTTCTCCTGCCATGTGTTACTCCGCACTTCCCAGCCTCTCTGCCCCTCCCTCCCCGTCGCTTCCCTCCTGTTTGTTTTGTACATTTGCTCATTCATTCATCCATTTCTCTCTGTTTGTTCACATAGAACACTGCCAATGGTGCTCCCCCAGGATATTATGGCTCCATAGACATCCAGAACGCTGTAAGCAAGCTAATGACCCCACACCTGCCGTCTCTGTTACGCAGTAGCAGTGTAAATCTACGCGCCGATGACATTTTCAAGTACATTTCCAAAAATAGGAAACGACAACAAAATCATATCCCTGTGAATACAAAACATAAAGTATGTAGACGCCATTTAGAGATGCTTAATATGGAAGTGATTCAAATTCTGTTCTTGAGATTTTGATGCTTATTTTATTTTTTTGTTGCTCCAGTTATGCTATTTGTAGACGAATCCAGAAGTTTTAAATTGTTATATAACTTATCCTCTGTATTACTTCATTCAATATTTTTATGTGCATACATTTTTATTTGCTTATTTGCAATTGTAGGTTATTTACAGAAAGATAAGGTTTCATATTATCTTAACAAGAGAGATTACGATCGAACGCTGAAAAATGATTCCGCTTTTGGAGACTTTGAAGAGGAAAAGCATATTCTGATTTTAAAAAAGTGAATAATAATTTGAATAAAAATATTAGGTAAACTTTTAAATTGGAGACATTGTGTAAATAATTCTAACTATTCCATCTTCACAAGAATTTTCAGCGTGTATCACCTTATCAATTTCTGACATTATTCTGGCGACAGTATATAAAGTTACAATTTTACTATAGTTTTGAAAGATTTTGTCATTTTTATATGTAGGGATTAACTGGAGAAAAATGTAATGGGTTACATAGGCAATATTTTACATGGGCAACACATCTAATTATAAAGAACTCTTATTTTGAAATTCAAAGAAAATGTGTAGGGCTATATGTTTGACCCTTTACTTACTAAAATTGGCTGAAAAGTTTGTCTAAAATGCAACAATTTTATAGACACAGTCCAACTTTTCTACTTTAGTTTGCCACAAGAATATTCCAGACCTTTCAGGTTGCATCGTTTACAGAATTAAGCTTTAGTATATAATAATAATTATTTAGAAACTTTTTGTTGAGCTAAAGTTTCTACATAATTATTCTCAATAATTATTATCTGAAAATTACATTGCTATGACTACTTTATGAAATCAAATTGTCAAAAATGCTAAAAAAATAGTTTTCAAAGTTTTTTAAAGAGAAGAAATTAGTTTTTGCTGTCAACTTTTAAGCTACATTTTGGAGTGTAGAGTTTTTGCAGTGAAGCAAAACCAAAATGTTTAAGTTTTAGGACATCATAACAGCTCAGAAAATATTTGTAAATTTTTTTTTCCCCCTTTTCATTCGAAGTTCCTGAGATATTTAAAAAAGTCCTCATTTTGGAAGAGTTTGTTGGTTCTTTGTTTGTTGCATAAATAGAAAGTTTTTCAAATAAGAATATTTGCTTCAAAGCATTTATCAAAAACCAAAATACATTTTCTGATGATTTATCCAGTACATTATGATCCCTCCAGGCATTCAACACTTATTATTTGATTATATAAAAGTGAGTTGTTGTTTTTTTTTTTATTTGAAGTATTTGGTTCTTATTTTTTTATTCTATTTTTTTATAGAATGTGCCTCAAGTTGACGCCGAGGGATTCTGCATCAGACCAGAAGTGAACGAAAACGATATCCTTTATTCCCCCCCCTTCACTTAATTCTGGCGTGTTTGTTTGCCGTTTTTTTATTTTCTTTAACTCGTTTCCTCACATCCCAAAGACAACTCCTTCTACTCGTCCAGCGACTCCGAGGACGAAGACGAGCCCAGGAAGTTCCACGTGCAGATCAAGCCCGTCCAGCCCAACAACGGCACGCATCAGAACCGGGCCAACATCGACGAGCTGAAAGCCTCCATCGGAAACATCATCCTGTCGCCCTCCACCTCGGTACGGGTAACTTTTCTCACGAGCGCTGTCTGCACACCGACCTGTTGATCCCGCTGCTGCAGCAGACGTTCACTCTGCCTGTGCGACACTAGAGGGCAACAGGGGAACACCTAAAGTCAGATCCAGAGCATGGGAATAGACTGAAGCGCTCAGTTTGTCTAATGTGTTTTGTTTAGATTAGTAACACGCCATATACAATTCAGTCAACATGCCGCACCATCGTCCAGTTTGCTAAATCTCCTGTCCACTCTTGGCCCGTGTTTCGTTTTTACTTTGAATCTGGCTTGGCGTGAATCGACTTTGTTTTTATTTTCTTTTACTCCGGGTTCCGTTTCACTGCTGATGTCGTCGCCCCTTCGACCTCACGCTCGCAAAGCTTCACTCGGATCTGCTTTCACGCCCGTGGCAGCCCCTGGTCCGGCTCCTCGTGCTCTCTCCCTTCACTCGGCCTCCGAATGACTCTCTAACTAAAGTAGCTGCAGTCGTTAAAGTTTAAAGCCACTACCGCTGGTGTGCAAGCACCGCATCCTGTGTGTTTGTTTGCCTTCGTGTGTGTGTGCGTGCGTTGTTGTTGTTGTTGTTATAGAGCGGGCAAGTCTCGTGAAGGAGCTCTGGTGTGTTTTACTAGCCGTGCTCACCGACTGATCACTAAATGAAAGTTCTGGCATCTTCATCTGCTCTTCAGCCTCTCTTTCCCTCCTCGCTGTTTGAAGTTTCTTCAGCGTCTCTTTGTTTGCTTTCTGTCTACACCCACTTGCTTTCGACAGGACTCTGCTGCGGTTTAGTGAAAACTTAACGGGGATCAGTTCTTTAATTTCACCTGGAGATGCCGAGAATATTCCAAGTTTTTTTTTTTTTGGGAGGCTTGAGCTTATAATTCTTTTTATTTATTTATTTATTTTTTTTCATCAAAGGGCTGTAACGTTTACACACAAAAAATAAATCAGCAACTAAATGCTGCATGTTATTTGGCAGTTTTTAAAAAAAATCTCGGAGACTGTGCATCAAAGTCTATGTTCCAAACATTCATTAAATTTTTATTAAACTTAAATAAAGTGGATCAGAGTCGCTTGATGCGTTTAAAGACCAAAAATGGTGGGAATTCCGAGTTTTCCAGAATTTAATGAGCCTGAAATAATTCTTCTGGTAGAACGACCACCCACTATACTAATGAAAGCGCAAAGTAAAAAAAAAAAAAAAAGGAAAGTAATGAAAATAGTAAATGGTTAAAATGATGTTTCAACAGATGCTGGAAGTTGAAGCATTTGTAAAATTATTTATATATATATATATATATATATATATTTTTTTTTTTTTTATGCACTTAGAAAAAGGAAAATATATCTGGTTTACCGAACCAATATTTGACCCATAGAGTAAACTAGGAGAAAATTGTCCCAATTTTCTTTCTTTCCTTTTATTTGTATTTTTTGCTTCAAGGTTATAATGCAGAAGTCTCAGAAATGTGCTGCAGGTTGTTCCATAGAGAATCAGTTTTGAACCCATCAGCATAAAATTCATCTGCGCATACGTTTCTAACCGTATCACAAGTTATAAATAAAGTTCATGTGTTCACATGCCAAAAATGGTGGGATTTTTTTTTCTTTTTTTTTACGCATTAAATGACTAGTAAGATTAAAACGAGTTGTTTTTAGTATTTGAAAGGCACGTCATCGATCGGTGCAGATACTTAGTTTATTTAAAGCTGGGATGATATGCCAAAAAACACATTTAGCTTAAGCTAGTTTCCATCTGTAGTCCCTGAGCAGGTGAGTTTATAAAGGCAAAATGATTCATACCCACACATCCAAGGGAGTATTGTGGCATGTGTAGTTGTCAGAAATATTTTCCCTTTACAGGAGAAATTGATGTGAAAAGTAAGTTTCTGTGTAGAGAAACGTATATATTTTTTTAACCCTTCTAATTGAATTTCTTTTAAATCAACATTACTTAAGGTCATTTAAAAAAAATAAATAAGTGAACAATACTTTGGAGCGCCGTGTCGTACTTGCCATCCTTTCTTCCTGTTCCCATTTATTTCTGCTCGCTCTTTCCTGTTTCGGAACCACAGAGACATTTTGAATTAAAGTTCAAACTTTCATCCAAGGTGGCGCACCGTAGCTTCATCTGGAGTGAATTATCAAGCGCAGTTCTCAATTTTTTCTTTTTGTTTTGTTTCTTTTTTATTTTTTTCTTTTCCTCCCCTCTCGCTGCTCATTTTTCTGTCTTTTTCATTTCTTCTCCCGTTTGCTTCTCCCTCCGTGACGTTCCCTTTATTGAAACAGCAATGGAAGTCGTGTGAGCGAGCGAGCGAGTGTAAGTGTGTGTGGGTGTGTGTGTGTGTGGCCAGCAAGAGCTGTAATTGAACCCATTTGCCGCTTAGCGCCTGTGGGACTAAGCCCCGGCCTCGCAGCTCGACGGTGGTTAAACGTTTTGCTGTGTTCCTTAAACCCATTTTGTTTCTTTTTCTCCCCTCCGCCCCCTGACAGCTCCTCTAACCTTTCTTCTTCTAAGAAATGGCTGTTTTATTGAAACTGAAGTTGCTCTCGGTTCGGTCAGCCCCCCCCCCCCCCTCGAGATCGTACCTTGCGTATCTTGTGTTTCGCAGCAGGACGTGGCAGATTTATATCCGAGGGAGAAAAAAAAAAAAAAAGGCTCTGGGAAGGAAGTTGGTGAAGTGTCGCGCTCTGTTGTCCCCGACTGATCGTTGTCTCGGCTTAAATACACTGTTTTCAGCTGCCGAATTCTTCACCCTAGGTTTAGTGTCTGGTATGTGTGAGTCTGGAACGGTCCCGTGATTTACCGTTCTTTAACGCTCAAGTGGAAACTTCCCGCTGCCGCTGGGGGACAATTCACGCCATCATTTTCAGACATATTCTATACGCATTTTTACCCTGACATATCATGTTGAGACTTCATAAATACTTTAAGGATATAACATTTGAAGTAAACAATGTTTCAGCTTTAACAAGTGGTTAAAGCTGAAACATTGTATACCTGAGTGTTGGTTCTTCTTCTTCAGATTAAATAAAATCGGTGCCAAACGTTTGTGCAGCAAAAGATTTTGTTTGTGCCGCTATCATTTTAGAGATATTAGTAAATGTTTCCAGGGGTCATCAGAGGTCAACCAGCCGGCCCACACTTATAAAATCAAGCAAATTTGGTGTCAAGCAACCGTGCTACAAATAAACAATTTCCATCATTTTTGTGTGATCTTTTTTAATGTGTGTGTGGGATGGCAGTTTGACCTCTGATGACCTCTGGAGCTTCTTGTGTATTTTACAAAGAATTTCTTTGAGTTACACCAACGCAATTGTGAAGTGAAAAGTACAGAGTTGTCCAGGTTTTACAAAGGCACAGCATGCATTTTGAAGAAGGTGCTCTGATTAGATGATGTGGGGATGACTGGCGGTAAATTCAAGCGAACTTCATTACAGACTTCAGACTGTGATGGGAAGATGACCACAAACATTCAAACACAGCTACAGTGGGCTGGTTGAGATCCCTGTGTTAGAATGTCCCAGTTAAAGTCCAGACGTAAACAGTGAGCACAGACAGGGGTTAATCCATTCTGAGTGAGCTTGAGGAGTTTCTTTAAGAGTATTGGGGAAACATTTCAGCCTCTATGGATGTGTAACGCTGGTAGAAACACCAAAAAAAAGATTAAAAAGAAAGACTCAAATTTAAATCCAAGTGGTATGAATACATTTTCAAATCACTCTTTTTTTTTTTTATTTTATTTTATATATATATATATATATATATATATATATATATATATATA
>CAEGAE010019899.1:0-46595 GCA_903067095.1 Girardinus metallicus | reverse complement strand
CAGGTCACCAGTCTGTCGCAGGGCAACACAGAGACAAACAGGACAAACAACCATGCACTCACACCTAGGGACAATTTGGTAATACGAATGGACCCGCGTAAATTGCCGTACTAATACGCCGTCGTACAAAACATTATTTTGTGGGTAATACAATCAGAGGTCAAGCGTCCAGAGGACACGGACGCTCCAGCTGATGCCGGGTGGAAAAGCGGGGCTTGCTTCCGTTCCGGCGGCGACTTGCCCGGCTGGCACCTGGTGAACGCTGCGCCTCGGCGCGCTGCGCTGTGCGACGCCCTACCGAGTCAAATATCCCTGCTGACAAAACAGCGGCGGCTTACGGTGCGTGAGAGCTGAGCGGAAGCAGTTTTCTGGAACGCAGGAGGAGACAAACAAAGGTGAGGAACTTATAAAGAGGATTAAAGAGAAACTGAGCTGAGGAATTTGCCTTTGGAAGGTGTGGTTCAGAAATCTTAACTGAATGTTTATACAAGACCAGGAGGATGTGCTTTCAACCACTGTGGTGGAGTTTAGGTATTGTATATTTCTTCAGGAAGAAGGGTTGCTGCGGCGATAAGCTGAGCTTCCTTAGGGGAAAAAGTCTTGACATAAAAAACTGTCGCTATCTTCTATTACTGCAAAACTGGAATTTGAATGATTGTCTGCGATTTGAGTGACACAATAAAGCATCTGTATATAAACTGGATCCGTACGATGGCCAGTTTAGAAAGACAAAAAGGAGTAAATACCTACCAAAAAATATCTCAGGAATCTTTTAGAAAAAAAAAAAAAACGAGGAAATTTTTGACTTTTGAAACCCAGAAATTTCCTTGTTTTTTCTGGAACATTTCGGTGTTCTCTAGAAAAGTTCTGAAGTTAATCTCAGATTTTCTGAGGTTTTTGGTAGAAATTTACTCCTCTTCACCCCCTCACACCCATCAGCACTGCTACGCCGTCGTAGTCTTCTTAAGTTCACTTTTATTATGTGAATCCACTCTTACATTAAATTGTATTAAACTGAATGCATACAAGCACATAAAAAACAATACGTGCTCTGCCTTTTCATCATCTGAGCCTTGAAATATGTGCATTTTTTTTAATTATTGTTACCGCTTTTCTTGTCTTCCAGATTCACACTTAGAAATTTTTAAGAACTCGGCATATTAAGGACATTTCTGTTCTAAGTTAAACAAAAAGATCTTGGTTTCCACTCGGGTGATTCTGCCACGAAAAGTTGTGATTTTAATATTTTCTAGGGGAGAGGAGTTCTGGGTAGAACATATTCACAGACAAGTTTTATTTTTTTTCATCTTAAATGTAAAATTTCTATAATTTTCTTTGCAAATATTTGGGTTAATTACTTCTAAATGTCTTGTTCTTTCAGTAAATGGCCTTTTTTTGAGTCCACTTAACGATTAATCGGTTATTAAATTAGTTGACAATTAATTGAGTAATTGATTAATCGCCATTAATCTGGTGAACTGTTTCAGCCCTAGGAGGACAAAAACCAAAATAATTTAAATATCGCTCAGCCGTTTGTAAAAGATTTCCTTAATTTTTTGTGCTTGGTGATCAGCCAAAGCTTAGAGGTGGAACCTCCTACCTCATCTAGCGATATTATCTACTGACATAAACACTATTGCTAACTTAGCAACTTTGTCACTACAATCAGCGACTTTTTACACCAAAACAATCTGTATCGGCTTTTTAAAAAGCGGCGTTCGGCCGGAAACCTACAATCGGTGTGCCCCTAATATTTTCATTCAACTAAATAGTGGGAATGTTGATTTTGATCACACCAGGAAAAGTTAGGGGCAAATCGCACGCTCTCTTTAAAGAACAGACCTACCTGTGCTGAAGGCCCTCAGATCAGAGCGGACGCAGTGCTCCAGGAAGCGCCGCAGCGGCTGGATGTGAGACAGCGGAGTGTCCCACTCTGTAAGGAAGTCCTCGACCATGTGATGAATCGCCTTCGGCTTCGGCAAAGGCCAGCCGTGGGGACGCGTCTTCATGTCCTGCTCTGTCAAAGAGACAAAAATAAATAAAAATAAACCCAAATTCCTGAACTCGATGGCTTATCACGACGGCAGCATCCATACCCGTAGGGAGTGAGTCATAGTAGTATAAAACAGGATGGAGGAAGTTGGATTTCCAAGCCTTGGTCCAGTCGGTTTCTGACCTGTCGAGCCCCAGGTAGTCTATCTTCCTCTTCCCGTACTGCAGGACCAGAACTATCAGTCCCTGACTGGACACGTCATGGCCAGAGAGAGAGGAGAACCGCGGCAAGGCCTGGAGCAGGAACTCTTCCACGTACTCACAGTGGGAGCTAAAAGGCGAGGAAACACGGCAACACATGTAAACAGTGCAGAAAGGAGCCACGTTAAATACACGCGATACGTTTTAGTCCGAAAAATAAAGAGTACGAACATTTAAAACAGGAACTTTTGTAGGAAGCAGTGCTGTAACTAATGATTGTTTTAGTTATTGATTATCATCACCTTTATAAAACAATGGCCTAAGTCATTTCTTTTAACCAAAAGATGATTTAGGCAAAAGAAAAAGAAAAAAAAAAAACACTAGGGCCATTTTGTTAGGAAGGTGACGTTATCCTGTCGATTTTTCTGAAGATTAATCGATTAATCGGATAAAAAATGGTCACATATGGCAGATTCTTCATTGAACCTTTGTTTAATGTTAGAAATACATTAAAATATGTAAATAAATAACTCAATTCCTTTTTTAAATATGCAAATAAACATTTTGCTGCCTAAATGCAATAGCAGTTTTCCATAAGTGAACATGTGACAAGCAGAAAGTTTAGAGCTGATCTGTTGATACATTTTTTGCATTAACTGCTTAATAATTAGGTAGCAAAAGGTTTTTAGTAGGAGAATTTTATTTTATTTTATTTATTTTTTTTACAGATTTTCAAACCTGGTGAAACTAAAACTGCAACTTGAGGAGTCCTGGTTGAAACATATTTACAGACAAATTGTTAGTTTTTTTCACCTTAAATGTAATTATATATAAATTCTTTGTACAGTTTTGGCTTAATTACTTCTCTGAGTTTGGTTTTTCTTTCAGCAAATGGCCTTTTTTAGAGTCAGTGTACTCTAGTTAGCGATAGATCGGTTATTACATTTGTAAGCGATTATTTCTGTAATCGACTAATCAAAACTAATCACGATTAATCACGATTAATCAGATTAATCGCTTCAACCCCAGTGGCACGAATAGCAAGATACAAGCAAAAGTATCCATAAACTCATGAACTGTTTTCAAGACATCGGTCTATTCTGACCAATTCTGACATCTTCTTCCATGTTTGCAGTGTCCGCTCCATGGCTAACCTGCAAAATGGCCGCTGAGTAAACAACGATCAGAGAATCATCTCCTCACCCTCGGAGAAGAATAACATCCCCGAGTGTCTCGAACATCTGGTACGGTCCGGAGGCCTCGCCGACCCGCTTCAGGATCCAGGAAATCAGCTGCGTCGTCATAAGTCTGGTCGACGGCCACTTGTTGCCGTGGTTACGGTATTCCAGCACACGGTGAACGGCTCGGGCTGAGGCAGAGAGGTCAAGCAGCTTATTTGAACATTTAAACGACGTGAAGGGACAGGACTGTTGCAGCTGGGCACTACCAACCACCACCGCTCGCTTCTACAAATTGGAATAAACGTTCCGAATTGGGCTTTTATCGTATCCTTTGTCATTTATTCCAAGAAATTTCTTATCACAATAGTACCACAAAAATGTTTCTGAACTTTTTTCTGACCTGTGTAACGGAATCCGTGGACGAAGCCCCCAGCAGAGGATCGGTAGTCTCTGGAGTGAGAGGCGGTTCCCAACAGAAACAAATTGGGGGTGTTCTTCCCCTCGTACCACGCCGTCACGCCCGGCAGTCTCCCTTTCGCGTTTTCACTGGCCGGCGGCCGTGCAGAGCTGAGGAGATTGACGTGAAGAAAAAGAAGAAGGAAAAAAAAAAAAGACGCTGTTTAGGATTGAATTGACAGGTACTCCAGGAAGCTCAGTTCTCCTGATCCGTACCTGTCGAAAATGCTGAAGTTGAACCTGAAGCCAAGGCAGCGGATCACCCGGTCGTAGGGTTTGCGCAGGGAAAAGTTGTCGATATAGTCCGGAAGCTCGTCCCGAGGTTCGTCGAAACCTTTCCCCTCGTCACCGTTCTGCTTGAACTGCCTTAAGTTTAGATAGAGCTTGTCCCTCGTCTCTGGATTCTTTATTCCTGACCTCTTCCTGCCCCTTTCCTCCTGTTTGGTGATGACTATGTCCTCCAAGCGAGCCTCTGCCAGACCGTCAAGGGATTTCAACTGGTATGTGTCTAATACCTCATTATTAACAGCCCTGGAAAGAATAAACAAAGCAAAAGTATGTTTCTTCCCAGTCACGTAAAAAACACAAACGTAAATAGTCCTTATCGTCACTTTTATCGTTGTCACCACAGCATCACAAAGTTTGATAAAACTTCAAGTCCACATCGCCCCTCCTTAAATCTGAGCCGATTTATCAGTGCAGCCCTACTTTCCTGTGTTTACACCTTTCTTTACCTGAGATCTCCAACGTAATGTGTCTGCCAGGCCAGCCGGACGGTGCTGGAGCTGAGCATGTGCACCCGGCTCGCTCTCCCTAAGATGCTCTGGGCAGTTTCGAAGGCGGAGTTTCCTTTCCCCAGGATCAGCACCGCCTGGTCCTTGTAGTCGTCAGGGTTGGTGGAGATGGACTCATAGCCCTCGGCCAGGTGCGACCCGGCAAACTCTACCTCCTGAGGAACCCACAGGCCTGTGGCCACCAGGAGGATACTGCAGCAGAAATGAACAGCTTTCAGATTTTCATTTGAAAAGAAAATTGAGTTCAAGCAACACTATTTTTAGAAAATGTATTCCCTACATGTTGGCTTTAGCGTGACAACGTGTGAGAAAGTTCAATTTCTCTTTTTTTCATAAGTTACCTGCATGAGTAATCCGCTGCGTGTTGATCGGTGAGGACGTAGCTCCTTCCTGTGGCTGACCGCACCGACCTGATCTGTCCGACGTCCACGCCGTATTTCACCTTCAACCCCAACTCCCTCTCAAACGCCGACAGGTAGAGAGGGAAGGCGTCGGCCGGCGGGTAGAACTCCCCGCTTACCTTTTTGAACAGCAGGTCCGGCTTATCGCTCAGTAGAGAGTTCCAGTCGTGCCGCAGGTTGAACTCTGCGTTGTGTCTTCCTGTGTGGATTTTGTTAATGCTAATCAGCTTCCTGTGCCTGGGATATCTTTAAACACAGAAAACAAGAGAGAGAAAGAGAAAAAAAAACAACAATGACTTGTTTTCGAATATGACACGTCCTCATGGATTAAGAGTTCTCGAAAGGTTTCCCACTTGTTGAAGAAGCTGCCCGGACCGGAGTTCCTCTCCAGGATGATGTAGTCCCGTTTTGCCTTGGAGAGGAAGAACCCCATCTGCAGGCCAGCAGGCCCGGCTCCGAGCACACAGTAGTGGTAGTGGCTGGTGCCATTGTGGAGATGATCGTTGAAGGAGGTTAGGACAAGGCCAACCGGGGTAAAAAGGATGAAACACAGAAGGTTTGCCTCCATAACCTGATGGGACAGGCATCGAGAAAATGTGTGATGCAGGTGGGGTCTGATAACGAATAAGGCTTGAATCCAAAATTGCTATTTAATTGCAGGAAATACGAAAAACAAATTTGTGTACTAATGCAATATTAACAGTTTTAACAGAATTCACTAGACACCATATACAGTCATATTCAGTAAATTAGAATATGCGTTCTGACAATGCTGGTTTGTCAGGCGCAAACCTGGGCTCCGCTAACTAAAAAGTTAGCTGTGCCGCTAACCTTAAACCAATAATCATAAACATTAGTTCTGCTAGCATTAAAGTGATACACCAACACGGTATTTAGTGGACGTTAATGCTGGAGCGCTACACCAACACGGTATTAAGCGGGAGCTAATGCTAATGCGCTAACTTCAATTCAAATTATATCTGCCCTTGAAAGACTATAACCCTTCAGCATCAATTTAACTTTGATGTTATAATTTACATGTTCTACTCTGCCCTTATATATTGTATTTATGTTTATATCTCTTTCACTACTGTCAGGTGTTCATTTTGTTCCTGATGCTTCTTGTTTTAAGCTAATAGGAAAAGAAAAGACAGCGAACATAAGGAGAAGAAACGGAAATGTTGTGTAAACGCTCTTCACTTCAAAATAAGAGCATGAATATAAACATGTAACTACTTGAAGAAATCAGTCGATAAAACTTCAAAACACACATTTGACTTTATTCAACAAAGAGTTTACAGTTGAGACAAATAAAAATAAGATAAAAATGCATCCATAAACATTAATTTAGGAGAAGCTAAATGTTTTCAAAGTTAGCAAAAGTGCTAACCGGAAAATGAGCAGAAATGCTAAATCTGGTCAGATTAATAGCGTCGTTTAAAAATGACAGCCTTTAAGCAGATATTAAGCACATTTCTCATTAAGCTCACATTTTCTAAAACGTTTTTTTATTAATCTGGTGTAACATTCCAATCTTAAATCACACGTTTTTATACATTTAATTAAATAAATAATAAACAGGAATAATACTATTGCTGTCTTTATTTTCTTTCCTTGTTTGCTGACATTTGTTGTTTACATGTTTGAAATAGATTTTATCATCTTTATTAGCCGTATGCACAAAATAATGAAACTTGAAAACATGAGTGATGTGGATAATTAATCTATAAAGTATACACTTCAAGGGTACTAAGTGAAACTAAATTTAACTTTTCAATTACATTCAAATTCAATATGACTGTATATGCTGATACTTAACATGTTTTAAAAATGTTAAGAGACATATTTTGTGTGGGTTTATTTTTTAGAAACTGGCTAAACAGTCAGTCAGACAATAGAAAGCCCCTTTCATACAAGTGGGGTTGGTTTTGTTTTGTTTTCTGTGATACTTTTAGTGCTCAATAAACGGCAGCTTTCTGTCCCCCAGCTCTCCATGAACTCCTTAGCCCCTTGTTTCCCCCAACCGTGGTCCTCAAGGCACACTGCCCTGCATCTTTTAGATGTTTCCCTGCTTCAACACACCCCGTTCAGATGTTTTCAATTCAACAAAACCCTGTTAGTCAGCCAACAATGTAACGAATGTGTGCTGAAGCGAGGGAAAGCCTAAAACAAGCAGGGCAGTGTGCCTTGAGGACCAGGGATGGGAAACACCGCCGTAGCCGATGCTATGTCTCCCTGCTGGGGATGCGGAGGCTGCTGCCGTCGCGGCAGCCAGATGCGACGCCGCTGTTAGCGCCACATATCAATCAAAGATGGAGGATTAACGAAAAGAGCGTCACCTTCTACATGAGTTGGCGCCTCTCTCGCCACATCAGATATGTAGAAACGGCAGCATGTTTGCTATCATAAGGCCTTTAGAAGCGCGCTGAGTGTGCAGTCCTCGGTAAATTTCCACCAGCAGCCCGTCTTCCACCCCGAGCCATGAAAACCAATGAGAGCTCCCTGCTAAAGGGGGCGTGGTCAGAGGAATACCATAGAAAACAGTGGAGCGCGAGTCATATTTCAAATTCGCTTAAAGAGACCCTCTATACAAAATATATAACATGTAACAAGCAAGTTGGAGTTATATAAAAAGTACTGTCGTTCCACATTTTATCCATCGACACTCCAGATACGCTCTATGACATGTTGAATAAATCTTGTACATTTTGATGGACTCCCTTTGTTGTTAGGCCATGTATTGTGAAGATAATTGTAGCGATAAGTGAAGGTAATAAAATCACCACTAGAGAGCTGTAGCGACAATTAAACTGTGATTAGTGACTAACAGAGAGAAGAAGAGTGATAAGCTTGTGGATATTGTTGTGCTGAGCAACAATAAAGTAAAAGAGTTTTGTTAGAAGTTTAGCTATGAAGCTCCTGTAGACAATAACAACACCATACTTTTCAAAATTCCCGTGACAGCTAAGTCAGACTATGTGGTCATCAGGACAACAATGGAGAACTACAGCAGACTAAAACTGGAAAAATGTTAAATCTTATGTGTGGTTAGGAACTTACATAAAAAATGTAGCTTTATCGTCGCACAAATTTAAATACATATAGGCAAATGTTAATTCATTGGACATGTTCAATATATATATATGTATATATATACATATATACACATAATATAAAAATTTAAATAGGACATCTGTTATGGGGTTCCATATGTGTCAAAAGCATGTTTGTGCGCTTTTGTAATGGAAGCTGCATTAGTATGGGGTTCCATTTGTGCTTAAAATATGGGACCCCAAATACTTTTGGCTGTCTATCAACAATGTATTTCTTCCTCCGACTTTTTTTTTGTTGATGTATCAGAGTAAAGAGATTGAGCACAAATGCAAGTCATACCTTTTCACCATTCTTGCTTGTGAAAAATGTTTAAAACAAAGTATACTATGACTTCCTAACTGTGCTCTGTGTTTCTCTGTTTCATGAAACCCCCCAAAAAATACATTAGAGTTGGTGACTGTAATGTGACAAAATGTGAATTATTTTTTCTTCTTTATACAAAACAACAACAACAACAAAAAAGCAGACTTTAATGTTGAAATCTGAAATTACAAAATTACAGAAAACTAGAGAAACTTCGACCTCACTTCTGGAAAAACGACTCTACCGAAGCGCTTCTGTACATTTGAGCAATACGAGTGACTCCAAACATTCCTCTTTTGAGTTTTGCCTCATCACGTTTCACAATTTTTGTCAGCTTGTATTTAAGTCTGCCTTGTCACGTTAAGCTGCTGCTGGGTCAGAAACATGACACAGCGCTCACGCTTCCCATTTGACTCAGCATCTACGACACCAGGATGGTATAAAAGAGGCGGCAGGGAACCGAGAGGCCAGACTGGAGCCTTCGCAAAGAAGAGACAACTTCTGCTTATACAGGCAGGACTGAGGACCACAGATTACCAAACGTAAGTACAATCTGTTCAACCGATTGCCGTTGCTTTAATAGTGCTTTAAACAAGCCGCATAAAGAGTTTAATGTCATCTGCGTAGATGGAGACGCTGAAGAGCGCAAGGAAAGGCGACTCGGTTGACGCCGGCAGGTATGAACCTTTGAGTTGATTGCTTGACGAGATTTTTAAAAATTGCGTTTTTTTCCAGTGTGTAGTGAAAAAGACTTTTTAAAAATCACATTCTGTTTGCCGGCTGTCTTCAGCGACTTATCCGAGCAAATCAAAGCCGCCACTAAGGAAAACCACGTCAGAGCTGAAAACACACAGCTGATGCTCAGCTACCAGAAAGGACAGATTACTCTGCAACAATACAAGGTATGGTGATTATACTCACAGTACCTTCTTTTATTCATTTTTTGCCCCCCCTCCCTTTAGTAAGTGTGTATCCCTCTAATGTACCACGCTAGGTCCTGCTGTGTTCCCTCTACGAGATCTACAAAGCTCTAGAAGAAGAGCTGGACAGGAATTCCTCTCATCCTGCCGTGGCGCCCATTTACTTCCCCCAGGAGCTGGCTCGCTTGGAATCTCTGGAAAGCGATCTGGAGTATTTTTTTGGCCAAGACTGGGAGAAGAGAGTGATTGTCCCCGCAGCCACGCAAAGATACAAACAGAGACTGAGAAAGGTGGGTGAAACTGTTCTGTGGTCAGTGGCGGTTCAAGCTTAACTAGTGCCTCCCTTCAGCCCCCCTGTCCGTATTTATTTTGACAAAATAATCCGAGTATGGTAGTGCTGAGGTGAGCAGTCTATAAATTGTTGTTTTCATGTTTAAATAATGTTTAGGAGGCATCAGAGTTTCGCTAATACCATGAAGGTTTCGTAAATGTAAAAAGTGAACGGGCCTTTAATTTCCCTGAAACACAGACCAACCTTAGCATCGTTAGCGGTTTGTGATCCTAACAGTGCTACGCTAACATTAGCTGCATTTCCATTCACCATAAAATTGCACAAATTGGAATTAGAAAAACAAAGTAACTAAATGGAAACACACCAGCTTAGAATTAAACATGTTTTTTGATAAAAAGTTTCGCATCAAAATTTGTGTATTTCACGAAAAGGCAATGGGAACACTTTTTTTCGCGTGACGCTCGTTTGTAAACAGCAGCAAACAGCTTGTTTGTAGCCACTCACCTCCTTGAACTATGTGCCACTAGCTTCACCAGAGCTCTCACTGCAAAGCACGGTTCGCAAAAAGTTGAGTTTGTCATTAGAAAGAGTTGAACCCATAGATCTTCTGTAAAAAAGATGAGTACAATTTCCCCACAACGCAGCTCTCAAGTACAAGTAGCTTGTCGCTTCAACGCCTCAATAATGTCTCGTCTGACGGCTGATGAGCGCTAGCGCTGTGGCTGAAATATGATTATATCTCATCGTGTACGTTTTTGCATCCGTCACCAGCATGATTTTTAAAACTTATCACAGAAACAAGCTTATTCGAGTGCAATTTTATTTAATGGAACACAGCAATTGAGAAATTAGCAGCATTAGCATCATTAGCATTATTAACAAAATATCAAAAAGTTTTGGACACATTTGTAATGGAAGTGCAGCTACAGTCCATAATTCACGGAGTGAATGATGAAACTTTTTTCGTTTTTTGATTGGTGGCCTAGTCAACCAACAGTTTTTCCAAAATCAAAAAGTGCTACTAGCTAACTGGAACAAACTTAAGCACCATGACTCATCCATGAAGAATGAGTGCTTTGTTGTCTACTTGTCTACTTTACAAACACAAAAAAAAGTTAAAGAAATCTTTTATTTTTATTTTACAATGTGGCGCCCCCTAATCTGTGCCGCCCCTTGCAGAGAACCACACCAATCGATATTAAGAAATAAAATCCCACTATTATCTGCATTCTCAACAAACTGATTTTAGAAGCACTTCTTTGGGTCATTTTTCAGATCGGTCAGGAGAACCCTGAGCTGCTCGTCGCCCACGCCTACACCCGCTACCTCGGCGACCTGTCGGGGGGTCAGGTGTTGGGGAAAATCACCCAGAAATCTCTGGGGCTGAGCAGCAAAGAGGGACTGTCATTCTTCTCCTTCCCCGGCGTGAGCAGCCCCAACCGCTTCAAGCAGCTGTACAGGAGCCGCATGAACAGCGTGGAGCTGACCGAGGAGGAGAAGGCGGCCGTGCTGGAGGAGGCGGTGGAAGCTTTTGAGCTGAACATCCAGGTGAGGGAGAGCAAGATTCTGGGTTAGAGGTCGGCGACCGCGCAATAAACTCCCTCTGTGTCAGTCGAAACAGGAACTAAAACTGTATGTTTGCAGATCAAGCATGTTGAAACTTGGTGATTTGACCAAAACGTTTTTTTTTTTGTTTGTTTTTTTCTTTTCCCTGTTAGGTTTTTGATGACTTGCAGAAAATGCTGAGCATCGCCACAGAAACGGACCAATCAAGAAGCGGCGTGGGAGCCGCCAGGTTCACAGCGTCTCCCGTCCTGCAGCTCGCAGTGGGACTGTGTGTTGCCCTGGCAACTGTTGGGGTTGCAATGTATGGGATATAGAAATGTGGATTTTATAGTCAACATGCACGTAGAGCACTTTACACACTAAATCAAGGGCGTCCAAAGTGTGGCTCGGGGGCCACTTTTGGCCCTTAAAACAATTTTGTTTGGGCCCTGACCACAAGTTAAAAGATTTGACCCCCACAAATCTGGATTTTTTTTTTTCTTTTATTAAGGCCCTTTTTATGTTTTGGATTTATAAAAATAAAATAGATTTCATACAAATTTTGTATATTGTTAAGCAGGTAAAAAAAAAAAAAATACAAGAAATTTTTTTCAGTTTTAATTTAATGTATTTTGTCGCCCCTCTTAGTAGTTTAGCCATTTTTTTTTGCCTCTTGGCAGAAAGTTTGGAGACACCTGCACTAAATAATTAATTAAGATTTAAGACTTTATTTGATTTAAGCAGAAGAAACAGAAACTTCTTGCCCTGTACAATATACTTTACAAAGGTTGCGATTGTCTTTCAAACTTTAAATTCTTCTTCTTGTAAACAAACTTTAATGTTTTTTGTTGGGATTTAATGTAGTTAATCAACAAAGTAGTGTATAATTGTGAAATGTAGTAAGACATGATTTATGGTTTTGAAATTATTTTAAAATAAAAAATCTTAAAAAAATAAAAAATAAAAATGTTGCTCCGTCCATACTTTGTACTGCATTCATTGACCGAGACTACCACTAATTGGCTGGACCTCTATTGAATTAAGTCAGTTTCATTAGGGATACATATTTTTGCACTTATTTTACGCAACGTATTTTTTATTCATCATAATGTTGCACAAATCTGTTTTTTTAATATAATTTTGTTTTATAAAAACAATTTTTAAAAAATCTAATGGGTCGAATGCTATTCAAAGACACTGAAATCCAATTAAATTCAGTGACGTTTTCGGTACAATATGAAAATTCTCAATGAAATTCAAGGAGAATAAAGACGTTTCCACGGAAATCCATGCAGACTCCAGTTTGATAATTTCCCAAAAAAAACAAACAAATTGGTGCCATCGGATCGACTTTTTATTTATTTAAACAGAATCTCCATCTCAACGGCGACATCTTCAATCCATTATCTCGGTACTAAACTGTGATAAATGTTATTTTCAGAGTCCATCCTCAATTGCCCAAAAACAACGCAGACCAAAAACTATTTACACAAACAAAGAGCAGCGCAGAGGTTCCTCTACTTGACCCGGTAGAGGACCTTCCTCTGCATGCGGTGCTGCAGCTCGCCCCTCCTCAGCATCAGGTGGAGGACCTTGTAGATGGCGTGCTCCGGATACTTCTGCAAAAGCGAGAGGAGAGAGAAAAGAATGAGCGGTGGGGGATTTGGAAGAGACAAAAATACATTCGTTACGCAGTTCTCAAAGGATTTAGCAATTTATTTGCAGTAAAAAAAACAAAAAAAAAAAAACAAGCAGTTAACATTTAGATGCTCTTCTCATGCTTGTTTTGGCCAAGATGCTGCTACTTGCTGCAGTTCTCAAAATGTAAGTTTTGAAATCAATTTAAAGCCAATTATTTCTTAACATTAGATTTTTTTTCTGCCTAACTGAATAAATACATTAAAATTAAAAGTTGAAGTTTTCTCAATGCCACCGCGGTGAATAAAATTAGCTTCTTACTAGGAAGGCACCGATTTGAAAACTTGTGCCGATACTGATGTTATGGCCAATAACCGATATTTACAACATATTGAGGGAAAAAAAAAAAGAGAGAAAGAAAAGTGACTGATCTGCTGACTTCATTCCTTCACTTAAACTCCCCACAATCCTTTCTCAATATTATGTCACATGACCAAACAAACGCCACATAGGCAGCCTTCCTTCCCCATCCAGAAACAAACGGCATCAAGATGGCGATAAATATCGGTTGTCAATATTAGCCTCGTTTTGTTTATTGGACCGACATGTTAAAAAGTGACAAAAATTTATTTTTTAAAATCAGCCAATACCAATGTTGGGGTCGATATATCGTACATTTCTAATGTTTATGAAAATTAAATTTAATATTGTTTTGTGAATTTTTGTCATTTAATAGCTTTGTCGTACAAAAATGACTAATATAAGTCGATGACGATGCAAGAGCCGACCTATTGCATCTCAACTTTTCCACAACTTTACTGGTGGCGGGTCGTAAATTGTGTTAATGCGTGCGTTTTGGACTCCAGCTGACCTGCTTGGTGAAGTCCTGGACGATGCTGTGCTCGGACACCTGGGAGCCGATGGCGAAGCGTCTCTTGAGCTGCTTCTCGACGCGGGACAGCATTTCCTGGTCTTCCTGCGAGGTGAATCCCTCCACTCCTGGATCAACAGCGAGAAAACGTTTCAAACAATCGATCTTGGTGAAGAACGACGGCCAAACGCCGCGAACGGCCGGCTCCGTAGGGCTCACCAGAGAGGCTGCCGGACAGCGCTGCGTCCAGCGTGGACACCTGGAAGAGCCTCAGGGCCTCGTCCACTTCTTCTTCTCCTGCCACGGCCTGCAGCTTCATCTTGGCCAGAGACTCGGCGATGCGGACGATGGCCTCCAGCTGCCTGTTGGGTAAAACAATCGGGAGAATGTTGCCAAAAGATATAAAAAAAAATAATAAATGCACGACACCAGACAGGTCACGCACCTGACGGTGATGGGGATGGAGGGCCGCTTGTTCGACTCCCTCTCGTGGTCCCTCGCGCCGCTCCTCATCACCACGTATCGGTTCTTCAGCTTCTCAGCAGCCGCCGCCGACAGCCGAGGGCCACATTTACTGCCAAACGCATGCAGACACCAACGCTTTACGTTCTCGCTGTGGCTGGCGGCGGCGTAACTCACTCAGACAGACACGACGCAGGGAGCACTCACGTTCTGGCGTAGGCGATGTACTTCTTGAACGTGGCCAGAGGAATCTCGCCCTCCACGCCTTCCGTCTGCGTCTGGGCGCTCAGGTGGACGTTCATGACGTGGCGAGCCAGAGTCTGCAGTCAAAGTCAGAGTGAGGCTGATGGTGACGGTCTGGTCAGAGGTTTACGTTCACTGTGGCATGAATGACAATCATCTACGCGTCTACAATGACGCGGTGAAGCGGGTCTCTTTTCAGGGTCCAATACCTCAACTGTTAGCAAATATGGCTGCATCTCCATTGACCGTAGAATTGAATAAATTGAAATTACGAAAATGAATTTGCTCAACAGAATCACGCCAATTTCGTTTTTGCAATATGACGAGGTGTTTTTTTTCTGTTATGTTTTTTTTTTTTTTGGCCATATCCAAATATATTTATTTCGCAAATCTTTTTTTCACAAGTCTGAAAGGATTTCTACTACTGGAGGAAATGACGAAGAAGATGACAGGAAGATGATGTATTTTAACGACTTATTGCATGAACAAACTTATTCACGTTAGGTTTTAATTGCGTTTCTTATTTAACGGAAACAACACAATTGCAAAATTCGCGGGATATCGGACATTTGTAACGGAAACGCAGCTCCTGACAATCGTTTATGGGTCGGGCTGCTCTCTTTTCCTCGACTTGCAGCACAAAATGGCTGCCTTTCCATTGACCGTAGGATTCCCCGAGTGCGAAATCTGAAAATAAATGTGCTTAATGGAAACAAGCATTTCAAAAACTTGGAATCGGAACATCATGCTTTTTTAAAGATTGTTGTGCCCCAACAGAGAACCGAACCAAATCCCAGAGTTTTCACCAAACTTGTTGAATCATCAACGTCAAACCCCGCATTAAAAAAATAAATAAATAAATAAAAAAAACTGAATAAAAACCTAAAACGACACAGAGTTCCTGGCGCTCACCATGTCCCTCTGTTGGTCGTGCTGGTCCTTGATGATGAAGATCATGTCGAAGCGGGACAGGATGGTGGGCATGAAGTCGATGTTGTCCTCGCCCTTCGTGTCGTCCCAGCGACCGAACACGGAGTTGGCAGCGGCGAGCACAGAGCAGCGCGAGTTCAGGGTGGTGGTGATGCCGGCCTAGGAGGAGCACAGATGTCAGGTTACCACGGCAACCTTCTCAACAGTGGTTTTGCATTTTAACCCGTGGTCTCCGATAAACACCTTAGCGATGGAGATGGTCTGCTGCTCCATGGCCTCGTGGATCGCCACTCGGTCGTCTTCTCTCATCTGGGAGACAAAAACACAACTTTCACTTTTCCTGCACATCGGACGTCATGAAAATGACGTCATAGAAATATTTAACGGCTGCTGCCGTGGAGTAAGGCAGCATACAATGTGTAGTGTGGGATGATTTGCTGACTGATCACTAAAAATTTAACTCAATGTAAAATGGGCATAAATTAAAAAAAAAAAAGTTTAGGAGAAAAGTGATGAAAGTAAGTTTCCCAATTTCCTCCATTCTGGCTCAAACATAAGAACCGCACCAGAACTCCAAGCGCTCGGCTCCGCCTTACCTTGTCGAACTCGTCGATGCAGACGACTCCGCCGTCGGCCAGCACCATGGCGCCGCCCTCCATGATGAATCCTCGGGTGGCGGGGTCCCTCAGCACGGATGCCGTCAGCCCGGCGGCGCTGCTGCCTTTCCCGGACGTGTAAACCTGCGGGGGCCACAGAGACGCAGAGGCTCAGTCTCGCATCGCTCCGCCTTCCCGGTTCCGGTTGCGGCGCCGCGGAAACAACAGCTACCCCGATCGGCGCGCATCTCTCCACGAACTTCAGCAGCTGTGACTTGGCCGTGCCGGGGTCTCCCAGCATCAGCAGGTTGATGTCGCCCCTGCGAGTCAGGCCGTCGGGCAGCCTGGAGGAGACGACACAGAGACGGTCAAACGCGGAGAGAAGCCGGACCCCGAGGCGAAGCGGGGAGGACGGGGTCGGGCTTCCCACCTCTTCCTGGAGCCGCCGAACAGCAGGCAGGTGATGGCCTTCTTCAGGTCGTCGCTGCCGTAGATGGACGGAGCCACGGAGCTCGCCAGGGAGCCGTAGATACCGGGAGAGGCGGCGAGCGACCGGAGCTGCTCTTCCTCCTGCGGAGACACCGAGCCAGTGGCGCCACGGCCTGGAGCGGGCAGAGAGGAAGACGAAGAAAAAATAAAACCTGATTACTGAGGGAATTTAGAGGACAAAGAAAAAAAAAAAAAGATGATGTGGTATGCAGAAATTCATCCAAAACATTTCAACCATTTTGTAAATTAGAGGGTGCCGACGTTTTTATTCTTTTGCAAGTTGGCATTTCCGAGGATTTCAAGAACCAATAGGAACCCTGTACGTAGGCCCAAAAGGGACAAAATAAAGAAAAACAAATATCCCAAAATGAATAAATAAACCATTAAATGTCTCAATAAATAAACTACAGCAATAATCATTTTAACAAGATAAATTCATTTAAAAATGCATGCAATTTTAAATAGAGAGAGAATATGCATCTTTCAGGGGTCGCCTGTTGTTTCGGGGGTTTGGTCGCTGCAGGCGGAAATGTTTGGGAATAAAACGCGTGTAGCTGGTGGTTGGCGTGGCGATGTACTTGCCTGCTCCCTCCGTGTCCATTTGAATGCCGACCACTCGCAGGTAGGACGAGCGAATCCCCACGCCGACGCCCTTCTCTTTGCCTGCTTTCTTGGCAGCGGCCACCTTTTTGATGGAGTAGATCCCCATGATGGTCACCCTGTTGCCGGGCACCACGCGGTCGCACAGATACCTGGGAGATAACAGGGAAAGAAAAAATACAACAAAAAACATTCAATCTGCGTCTGCAGAACACGTCGCCTCAGCTGTAACCGCAGCGGAAAGCCGCCGGCGCCCCCTACCGGTCGCAGTACAGCTGCATGTGACGGGGCATCTCCCCGTGCGGCACGGCGTCCGGCGACTCCTGCAGGCGCAGCGTCTGGAAGTCCACGCAGATGCAGCGGTCCGGGATGATGAAGTATGGGTCCACGGGGCACTTCACCCTGCCGGCGTTCTCACTGAGCGCAGACAGAGAGAGAGACAGAGAGAGCTTAGCGACGTTTAGCGTAAGGTGCAGCTGGAAGGTGCCTCTCTCTCTCTCGCCCCAAACCCTGAACTCACCTGTTGCACTTGCGCGGCAAAGCGTAGCCCTGCAGGCCCGGTGGCAGCGGGATGTTGGGCAGGACGCCGCGGCAACCGCGGCACTGCAGGCACATCTTGGTGGCCTTCGCCTTGACCGCCGTGGCCGAGATGACGATGCCATGCACCTTCACCAGGCGGGACACCTGCTCCGACTGACACGGGAGGATCTCATGATTAAAGGCGTTTTCCAGGCATTTTTCATACGATCTTACTGAGCTGAAGCGATTTTGCTAAGAAGAATGTTGTTAGTTTCAATAAACTGTGTCTCTGTGAAGTCTTAAGGGGACAGTATTTTGTGTTTTCCATTGTATTAGTTTACAATACAATTGAGTAACTATGTTACATTCAGTAGTTATAAAAATGCTGTGTATGTCAAATATGACTTAAAAGAAATTTGAATTTGTAATTTAACGCCTTGAAATTGGGCCTCTGTCTCTTTAAGAGCTCCTGCTCTTTCTGAAACTGCCTTCGGAAAGTCATCGCAACATGGCTCCTCTGTTAACCCTTTAACAGCGCTTCTACCAGCGTTTCACTGAGAAGTAACTCGTCTAATTAGCTCGGCAGATGTGTTTGCTAATTGCTACTGGCTAGTCTGAAGGAGCAGGGTGGAGACATTGCAGGGGACGGCCGCTCTGTGAGACAGAAGCTTGGAAACTTCAACTCTGAGGAGAAACTTTGACTCGAAGGCTGGGCTAGGTCCTTGCAGGAGTTTTGCACAGCTGAATGGTTGTCATGGAGATTAAAAGATTTCTCAAACACACATAAAAAAAATTAAAAAAATCAAGGCAACACTCCAGGTATGTTTTTGGAGAGGGAATAACATTTGAGCATGATGTAAAGCTCAAAAAAGTAGATTTTACATAATACTGACCCTTTAAAGTCACCTTTTAAGATTTATTTTTTTAAATCAAGCTAAATAAACGTCGATAAAAACCTTGAGGCTGCGAATGGAAGCGTGATGGGCGTCGCTCTTCAGCATGACCTGGATGTCCTGCACCGTCTCCTCGCCAACGGGCCGGGGACGGGTCACCTCGTCCGCTACCTCTTTGGCAGCTTCCTCCAGCTGCAAGTTAAAAAATAAAAAAAATAAATTTGAATCAATGTGAGGAGAAAGAAATCACTGTGATGTAAAAAATAAAATAAAATAAATAAGGAAGGTGAACTAACCAGGGGCAGGTTCTCGGTGGGCAGCTTGTAAAGGCAGTCGGACAAATCTTCGTCGAAGCTGGCGAGGTCCTCCATCTCCACCTCCACCCAGAACTCCCCCAGGGTGTAGTGCCGCTTCAGCTCATCCCTGGTTTATGAAGTCCATCAAAAACACTCAAGATTATTTCTGTTGTGAAGCAGCTGTTTCTCTAACGACCACTCTAAGCAATCTGACTGACATTACCACGTTTCCACAAATGCGTTCTGCCTTTAAAAAAGTCCAGATTTAATGACTTCACAATCAATAGCGGTTCTGAAATTGGATTTAGATACTTGGAAAAACTACCCTCTGCTGAAAATGAAGCTGAAGTTAGCTTCTGATTGAAACTAAAGGGCGATTTCACCTAATTTTTCACTACCTCGAGTGTAAACTAAATTATTCAGACACAACAAACCTAGTCTGAATTTATTCTAAACAGACAGAGGAATATTTAAAACAAAGTTTGTGATTTTTGACACCTTGGTTTGATTTGTGAAACTTCAATAAAGGGCAATTTCAGCTATTTTTATGCATCTGGACCATTTTACAATCGCTCCAGCTCCAAAACTGCAACATCTTCACAAATCACACACCAGGTGTTAAGATACTCTGCTATTATTATAGAATAATTGAGTCCAGGTTTGTAGTATCTAGGTGTTGTAGTTTTGGAGCGTTTCTAATGTGCGCCAGATGAATAGGAAGTGCTGAAATTGCCCTTTTGTTAAAGTTTCACAAGTCACAAACTTTGTTTTACGTATTCCCCTACGAGTGTAGAATAACCTAGACCAGGTTTGACGTGTGTAAGTATTTCAGTTGTTAAACTAGAACGGATTAAAGACACTCAAGGCAGTGAAAAATAGATGCAACAGTTGCAATCGGAAGCCAACTTCAGCTTCGTCTGCTGAACTGGATCAAAAACAGATGTTTTTTTTTTTTTTCTTTCTGTTGTCCTGATCCAGAACAGATCTGGCACAAAGAACGCCTCCTAATACCTTCTTAAAGTCATATTTCTTCACCTAAACATCCAACAGCGCCTAACTTTGCAAGTTTACAATAAATATCCGCAGAAAAGTACATTTATTAAGAGTTTGCAATTGGATTATTGTTGTTTTTTTGGGTTTTTTTTTTCCGGTTTGCTTTGCTACGCTTAATTCCGTTATTCACCTGTATTTGTATGTAAAACCGGTCCGGTCGGTTCCCACTCGGAACTGGCGCAGGAATTCGCGGAACCTCTTCTTGATCTGGACGCGTCTCTGTCCGCCTTCGTCCCCACCGGGAGCCTCTCCTCCTCCGAAGTTGTCGCTGTAGTAAACCCCGGGGTCGTCGAAGCCAGACATCCTGCGGTGAGCTCGGTGAACGCAGCGGCGACAGTAAAACGGAGTTGAGAAATAATAAACCGAAGAGAGGAACCGACTAAGCTGGACAGATCGGGGACTTTCGCGGGAAACAACTGAGCGATTTCCTGTCTGCTTTCCCGCGAACCGTTTTCGCCGACGCGCCTCCGCTGCCCGCTGATTGGTGGAAACAAACGGCGCCTTCTTCTATTGGTTAAAAAAGAAGCGTAAAGGAAGGCGCGTCACGAGACGGTGGGAGGGGTTTAACAAGGATGGCGCGAAAGAGAAAACGAAAGGGGCGGAGCTACAGGCCAGCACGTGCTCAAGGAGATAAAGGTGAAAAATGTTTCAACCAAAAATGAAGCAGATCCAGATGTATAAGTTATGTTACGCTGAGCCTGGTTATTCTATTATGTTATTTTTGTATTTAAAAAGAACTGACCTTGCATAAAATTTTACATGTTTTCCTGACTTATTAAATTTTTTTTTTTTACAAATTAAGTCAGATGTTCTGATCAGCTACTCAGTACTCAGTCAGCCGTTTTGCCACATTTTTTCAGTCTGATTTGAAGCTTCCACCCGCTGCTAAAGGGTCATTTCGCAGAATTCTTTCAAGACGTGCAGAACGTTTGAAAACAAAGAAACACCTAAAAGTCCAAAAGTTTGCGATATAACAAACATACATAATAAAAAGTATCGGTATTTGGTACTTGATATCAGACCAATACAAAAATATGAAGAATCGCAGACCTCTGCTTGATAATTCAATGGTACGTTTTCCCCTACTTAAGCAGAAGCAGCTAACAAAAAAAAATTTTTTTTTAAATTCAAAGACAAGTTTATTGTTTTGCCATGAAACAACCTGTGAAGTCATTATTATATTAGTTGTCAAACATCACTAACGATCACTCAAAAAATCTCAGTCACGGATCCCAGAGAAACGTCCTCTCTCTTATAAGACATAATGCAGCAGACGTTGGATTTTCAGCCCTTACTGTTACAAATATAAACACCTACGCTCCAGCAGAAACACAAAAAGGTAACATTCATTCTCATCGACCTACAGACATAACTAATGCTTCCACCTCTGCTCTTCATCGGTAACAGGCAATGAGTGGTTAGCTCCTCTTCCTCCTTCAGGAGACGACGCCGTGTTTCCTGCCCGTCTGGATGAAAGCGTCCACGCAGTGGTCGATGTCGTCGTCGGTGTGGGCCGCTGAAATCTGAACCCGTATTCTGGCTTTGCCCTTCGGCACCACCGGGTAGGAGAAGCCGATCACGTAGATCCCTGCGGGAGGAGGAAGACGGGTGGTCAGCCGAGGTTCTGCGCCAGCAACCGCCCGTCGTGGGTTTCGCCTCGGGCGATTCCGCTCACCGTGCTTCAGCATGTCGTCGGCCATCAGCGAGGCCAGGCGGGCGTCGCCCAGCATCACGGGGCAGATGGGGTGGGAGGAGCCTGCGATGGTGAAGCCCGCCTGCGTCATCTTGTTCCGGAACCTGATCGGACAATGGTCAGAGAAGATTTAAAAAAAAACAACAAAAAAAAACACAGATAAATATGTTGGGTAAATTGATCACCCAGATTTTCTTAATTGGGCCGATACCAACATGTCTACCTTCAGAAGGTTCTGAAAAGTCAGCCAATGTCCCCTTTTTGTTGACAATACTCGCCCCAATGTTGCCATTGAGCAACTTTTCAGTCAAGAAAATATGATAAAAAATTGGTATTGCCAAAATTGGAATCATCAGGGAGGGCTGGGCGATAAATCGATTTTAGCGATTAATTGAATTTTTGGTTTTCGATCTTTTTTTATTTTTGGGGGGAAAATTTAGACTTTTTTTCCCATTAATGCTCTCCTTGTGTTTGCATAGTTCAGTAGGCCTGTCACAATAAAGCTTTTTGGAGGATAAATTGGCCCAGACGTTACCGCGATAAACGATAATATTGTTGTTTTGAGACAATTTCCAAGTATCATTATGCTAGTGGCATAATGCAAGAACACATTCTCAAAAAACTTTAAATTATTAACATTTAACATCACAATAAAGTCGAAATAATACAAGAACAAAATCATAATAATATTGCTGGAAAAAGAATTTGAGTTTCATGAAAACTCAAGCAAGAAAATTATTTTCTTATTGAACGGAATCATCAAAGTTTTTTCGCCATTAGCGGAATATTGACAATGTTGATTTGCTCACATTCGCGATGGAAACGCAGCTAAAAATGGAGGAAAAGTTGGCATAACGTCTGCAGGGCAAAACGCACCTCATGGTTTTGGCCGTCATGCTCTGTGCGATCTCGTTGGAGGCGAGCAGCAGCTCCACGGCGCGGGTGGCGCAGCCCACCACTGGAGGCGGGAGGGCGTTGGAGAACAGGTAGGGCCGGGACCGCTGCCGGAGCAGGTCAATGAGGGGCTTGGGGCCAACTGTGTAGCCACCTGAGGGAGAAGACATGGCAAAAGAGTTTTATTTAGAATTTGTGTTCATGAAAATTCACACAAAAAAAACGATCCACGTATTTTTTTTAGCTAATGGGTTCAAGTGATGCCAACTCCCACCAGCAGGAGGCAGCGGTTCTTATTTTTACAACACCGCTGAGTCAGCCTCACTTGATGTTTGAGTTTCGATTTAATTGTGGTTCCGGTCTCCAGTCTTCCCATTTTTCAACATATTCAAACAAAATCCGTTTAGAACTTTCATGCAGCGGAGTCACTGAGATGTACACAGTGGAGCAGACGTACCTGCTGCTCCTCCCAAAGCTTTTCCCAGAGTGGAGTTCACAATCTGAACTCTGTCCGTCACTCCCAGGAGCTCGTCTGTCCCTCTACACACCAAAACACGGACGTTTAGTCGCCTGCCAGTGTCGACAAACCCCATCTCCCTCCCTCCTCCCCCAAAAAATGACTCAAATTCTGAATGTTTCCATTTTTTCTTTGCTTCCAAGCATGATTCCAAGTGTCCAAATCTTAAGCAGCTGCACATCTCGGTTGATTATATTTATGCCTCACCTGCCCCGAGGCCCCAGGAAGCCGGTGGCGTGGCATTCGTCTATGAACACCATGGCCCCGTACTGCTCGGCCAGGTCGCAGATTCCTCGCAGCGGAGCCACGTCTCCGTCCATGGAGAAGACGCCGTCTGTCACCACCAGGCGCATCCGAGAAGACTGAGGACGGAAAACAGACGAGAGCCTCGGGATCAAGTGTCAAAGTCGAGGCTGGAGGGCCAGATACGGCCTGCCGCAGCTTTTTACGTGGCCCTCTGGGCTCCAGATGACATGGGTCGCTTTGGTTTTCCACGATTCTGCGACCGTGGAAATTCATGCAAAATCTTTCATATTTTTTCACGTTAATGAAGTAATGCATTAACTGCATTAACTGCACGTTTTGTTTTGTTTTCAATGATTTTTAGTTTTTATGCATCACAAGCAAACTTGAGTTAACAAGCTGCAATATCAGTGGGAAAAAAATATATATATATATAAATTGTTTTCACAAACTACTACTTGTGACTTCAGTCTGAAGGCTATTCATTCCTTTATGAAAATATATCCAATCGATCTTGAACCAATTTTGAGTTATGGCCTTTTTCCCCCCACCACCAATACTACACTAAGTAGATATTTATATTTTTGTTTCTAGTTCAAGTTTATCCAACTTACCAAGGTATATTGACTAAGTTTGTTGTGCTCTTTTTGTTTTTCTTTTCTTTTTTTGCAAAAATGTTAAAAACATTGAGCTTAAGAAATGCCAACTCCCGCCTGCAGGTGGCAGTATTTCTTTTACGAAACTGCTGCCTCAATCTCACTTGATGTCAAGTTATAGTCATGGTGTTTGACAAAAAGTCACATCTAATGACATAAAATAAGTGCAAATATCGCGAAATTCCTCACGAATATTTCCAAATTAGCATAAAATTTTTATTGCAAAAAAAAAAAAAAAGACAAAAAAAACAATTGTGAAATCCTGGAGGATCTGATCAGTGTGAAAGATGTTCAACATTATTTTAAGAAGTACTTATCGAATTTAGAGACAGCTATTTATTTATATTCGAACCATTCGTTAAAGGGGTTTTATCAATATATCCTGACACCCCAAGAGCATATTTAAAGGGCAAGTACACCAACAAAAAAAAAAAAAAAAAAACACACACACCTGAGCCTCTTTCAGCTTGACCTCGAGGTCGCTGAGGTCCATGTGTTTGTAGCGCAGCCTCTTGGCCCGGCACAGGCGGATCCCGTCGATGATGGAGGCGTGGTTGAGCTCATCCGACAGCACGGCGTCGTCTGGGCCCAGCAGGACCTGCAAGAGGTTAGTTCACGCTTTACTGACCACAGCGTGCGATGCTTCTTTTATCCCCCCACCCCCGTTTCTGGCAGCGGCGAGTATCGCTAGACGTACTTCAAACAGCCCGGCGTTGGCGTCGAAACAGCTGGCGTACAGGATGCAGTCCTCCCGTTCATGAAACTCGGCCAGCTTCTGCTCCAGATTTTTATGGAGATTCTTTAAAGAAGAGAGAGAGAGAGGAAAAAATAAAAGAAGCTGTTTTACAGTTATGAAACCAAACGGCGACCTGGCAAAAATAGTATCCACAAACTTAAACACATCCTAGAGATTTGCCAAATTTGCTGTAAAAATATATATCAACAAATAATAAACTGCTTCAGCTTCGTTGTAATACAGACTGCTGCAGGATATTCCTTTTCAATGATTGTTGCATCACCATCTGCGATAACTAAGAGTCTTGAATTAAAATTAGTTACAAAATGTAATTTCTATGTCAAATCAATAAAATATTTGTGAATTTGAATCCAAAAACTGAAAGCTTTGATTATACAGCGCAACATGAATCAATATTTAACATTTTTTTCCAACAGTATTAATAGCCATAAATGTCCACTTTATTTCCAATCTTATTTTATATTATTTTTTTCCTCTTTTGCATCTTCTGTATTAATTTCATCTAAAAAAAAATTACTGTCACATTTTATTTCAGAATTTTTTTTTTCATATTCTGTATTTAATTTTCACTTAAAAAAATAAATCATATATTGATTTATTTTTCTTTAATATTTCCTCTTTGCATTTTCTCCCTTCCTGTTTTCTCCTTCGTTTATTTACAGATTTCTTTATTATTAATTATTATTATTATTATTATGTTCACTTTGGAAGATGTAAAATAAAACAGGGGGAAGGGACCAAAAATAAAATGATGACATTGGTAAGAAATGGAAAATGAAATAATGTTGAAAATGACAAACATTATGTTATGTCACAACAAATAATAAAATAAGTTGGTAATGCTCTTATATTTTTTTAAAACCTTTAATTAACCAGGAAGGGAAAAACTCATCTAAAGAGCGTCTTTGTATTTTTTGGATGTAATATTTGGCACATTAATTACTTTATCAAGCCATTATTTCCTGCCAATTTTGGCAGGATTAGTCCTCCAAATCTGAATTTCGATTTCAGCTGGATACCTAGATAAATGGAGCAAAGTGCACTTTTCACATCTTCATAAGAAATAAAAATGCTCAAAATGATGCATCAATGTCCTCCCACTTCACAATCGTGCATGTTTTGATGTTGCTCTATAAATCCCAGAAACGATATAGGATATAAGAACGCATTTCTGGCTCTGGACGCTTTAACCACCGCCTTACCTGCGTCCCACAGATGAACCTCACAGAGCTCAGTCCAGCGCCGTGCGTCTTCAGCGCGTCTATTCCCGCCTGCACCACTTCCGGGTGACTGGACAGGCCCAGGTAGTTGTTGGCGCAGAAGTTCAATATACCTAAAACAAGACGTTTTCAAATAAAAATTTTAAAAAAGAGGCATAAATAATAGGCTGCACAGTGGCGCAGTTGGTAGCACTGTAGCCTTGCAGCAAGAAGGTTCTGGGTTCGATTCCCGGCCCGGGGTCTTTGCATGTTCTCCCTGTGCATGGTGGGTTCTCTCCGGGTTCTCCGGCTTCCTCCCACAGTCCAAAAACATGACTGCAAGGTTAATTGGTCTCTCTAAATTCTCCCTAGATGTGAGTGTGTGAGTGCATGGTTGTGTGTTCTGTCTGTCTCTGTGTTGCCCTGCGACAGACTGGCGACCTGTCCAGGGTGACCCCGCCTCTCACTCGGAACGTAGCTGGAGAGGCACCAGCACCTCCCGACCCCATTAAGGGTGTTAGAAAATGGATGGATGGAATAAATAATTTCACAATAAACGATGCGAACAAGTCCTCAAATCGACACACAGCGTAGAGTGAGAGCGTAAAAGACTCTGGACGTTTCTCACGTATGACAGTTTCGCGCATGTCGGGGCGTGACCTTAAGCAAGCGGGGTCAATGTCTGGGTAGGGGTCACGGAGAAACGTCAACAACGCCACAGCGGATCTGCTTCGCTAGCAGGATGGTGACAAGGCAGAGATTAGAGCTGCTGCCATGGAAACTGAGCATGAGCTAAAGATGGTTCCGTGTCAAACGAAATAAAAAGGAAAAATGTGCGACAGTGACGTCAATTAATAAGTCAAAGAAATCTAGACATTTTTGTAAAAATCAATTAAATTAAATCATCTTCAGGTCTACTAGAAAATATGGCGTGATATAACTTCTTATCAAAAATAAAATAACTCCTACTGGTAGACGCTAGTCATTAGCAACAAATATCCATATTATAACACATCAAATACACAAAAATTACTTCAAACCAGGAAAAGTCAGGTACAGAGATCAAAAGGTGCAAAATGGTAAAATGGCCACCGCATTAATTGCAGTGCCTCTTGTGATGTCATCAACTCATAATACAAAGCACTCAGCATTTTTTTCCTGCTTCTTAGAAAGAAGCAGGAAAATATTTCATTTTGATACATACGGCATTTCACAATCTAAGTTTTATTAGCTTTGTATATCTGCTATTGAAAAGAAAATACATAATTCGATAGCATCTTTAAGTTTTATACTCCATTACAAAAAAAAGCTTAATTTTTCCCCAAGAAAAATAAATAAATCGGTCTACAGTTTACACAAAAGACGTCATAACTAAAAAAAAGAAAATGTATGCACCGCTTTTTGTGCAGTCAGTTGCAGATTTTAAAAGCTTCTTGCATGGAAATACAAAAAGTTAGATTAAAATTTGCAGGACCTTCTTTAGATATGTTTTTATTAGCTCTTTGCCATGTTTGGCTAAATTATAATTCCATTTTTTATCTTTGAACAGTTTGTGAAGCCCCCTGCGGAAGGTGCTGTAAAAATAAACTCTACTAAAACAGAAGTAGTGCTCGTGTGTTGTTGTGAAATCGTGAGCGCTTTGCTCAAGTAAAATCTGCTTTTCGAGAAAGCTCATGTGACAGCAGGACTTTTAAATGGTTGCTGTGTAGAATTGGATTGAATTTGACTTGTGAACTTACTAAAGCTGAGCACAAGCCCCTTCCTTTGGGCCGGGTTCTTCAGGTTACTACTTTATATAACTTGTGGATACAGTAACCAGAAAGCACTCACTGCCACGGCTGCCTTCCACGTTGATTTGTGGACCCTGCTTGGAGGTAATGATCCTCTCCGCTTTCCACGTGCCTGCGGCTCGGATGGAGTCCAACTCGTGCTCCAGCACTGCTTTGGCCTCAGCGACAGCCGCGTAGCTTCGTTTCAGAGTCGGTTCCGAGGACGCCAGGAGCCCCCGGGCCGGTTTAATCAAACTCCGAACCGCTTTGCCGAGAGACATGTCACTTCCTTGATGTCACGCTGCACTACTGTTGAGATTCTAGGCAGGCGCGATTGCGTCACCTAATGCTGATGGGTGTATCTGCTCTGGGCCAATCATATGTCGCAGAAGCATAGCAGGTGGGTCTTTTCGTCCAATCAAACTCAGAGCTTTTAGAGCAAGTTGTGCTACGGTGGCCGGGCGTTTGTGAGATAAACTACAGGAGTTTGTTATCATGAAATTAATTCGGAGGTTTTTTTAAAATCTTTTTTTTTTCCACTATAAAAACGCAACAACATTAATAACTTTTAGCGCGACATGTAGCTAATAACAATGTTCGGTACATCTTCCTTATTCGCCTAACACGCAAACATAAACATGATCTCACGGTGACCCTTAAGTGTAAAATATTAGGCTTAAAGCATTTGCTTTATATTTTAGGAACATTTATGGCTCCTAAAATATAACACATTGGGTAATACTTTTATTTTTAAAAGACTGATGGAACTGCGAAATAAATTTTTAGTGCATCAGAAAATGGCCGTTTCTAATTACTTGATCATTTTTTGGGAAAATAAATGCTATCCAATGGCAAAATAACAAAACTGGTTCATATTTTTAGGGGAAAAAACAGAGAGAAATAAATAAAAGAAACCTATGAATTCTTGAACTGAACTGCGTATGGTGGCGCTCAGTCATTGAATTGGACTGAATTGAAATACAGAAAGATAATGCTATGTTTCTTTTCTTTTTTTTTCTTGACCCAACTTCTACCTATCTGAAGCGTGCTCAGAGTGCAAGATTTCACAACCACTGTTTTAAAGTAAACAACGTGAACCACAGAATAATAAATCGTAAGATGAAAACAACAGCGACACTTTGGATTTGGAGGGAAAAAAAAGGAAGACAAGACGTCCAGTTAATAGCTTTAGTTTAATATCTGGCAGCAATCTGTCGTGAATTTCTGTCATTATGCGGAAAAGCTGGAAGTACAAAATCTGGAATTTTTCCACATCCAACAAGAAAAAGAGTGAAGCATTAAACAATAACAGTATGTTACACCAGAGCTTCACTTACAAGTTTTTTTAAATAATTTTTTAAAGTGTCTTTTTACCTTTCATGTTACCAATATATATATATATTTATATATACATTTCACAGCAGTATGATACATAATATATCCTGCAAGGTTTTTCTTTGTAACAATATGTTTTTTTCCCCCCCCCCTCTGAATGCCAGGAATGTAACCATATAGAAAATGTGCAAATGTTTGTTCGCATACAAACCCTCAAGTAAAAACATTCCTTCACCAGCATAGTTTTCATCCAGTTCCCAGCTCATTTTCTCGTCCAGCGTTGTTCCTCGAGTGTCACTTTCACGTAACGACCCTCCACTCAATCGTAAGTCGGGACGTTCCGGCCGGTGGCGCCGGTGGGGGTGGCGGGGAATGGGGGGCCACTGCATGGCTTTAGGACTCGGAGTAGCTGGCGTCCTGTGAGGAGCCTCGCAGGGACGGCAGGCGCTCCGCTGCTTTTGCTCTTTCTGCCAGAAACCTGTCAAACTCTGCCAAAAAAAAAAACATGATTCAGAGTTTGAGTCATGGCTGAGAGCTCCGGGTTAACTGGAGAGGAAAATAAAAAAAAAAAGAACACATAGAATATGGAGAAGGTGCGTCCTGATTAGTTATTAATAATTCTAAATCCTGCTGGAAAGCGTCATCTGCTGGTGAAATGCATGAAACGGAGAAGGAATGAACTGTTCAGTGCCCAGGCCTGTCGAAATAAATTAACTGTACGATGAATTAAAACAATATCAATAATTTCCACTTGCAGGATTTATTGTTTTTCTCTTTTCTCTCTCTTTCTCTCTACCAAAAACTGGATGACAAAAGTCTTCAGTCTGGTGCTTTGGTCTCAACTAGACCTTTTTTTGAAAGACAATTTTGTTTACAGAGACTTCATCATTTGTTTTATTAGTTGTTTTGCTTATTTATTTTCCAGTTCCCGTGTTAAATGTTCAGTAGAATTTAACATTTATCAATCTTTGAGAATGTGTTATGCCATTAGTACCACTGTATCACTGGAAAATGGTCCAAAACAACAATATTATCGTTTATCGCGATAACTTCCGGGAGAGTTTATCGTCCAGCAACATTTGTTATCGTGACCAGGCACATTCAATATTTCTATCAAACAGAAAACAAACCAGACTGCTTTAAAAATAACAGTTTCATACATTAGTATCAGAGAATGTTTTTTCTATGTAATGGTTCCACTGGTAACCATGGCAGCCGAATAAAATGCTAGCTAGAATAATGGCAGTCGAATAAAATGCTAGCTAGAATCAGAGAGTCATCCAGCAGAAATTAAATGTTTTAATGCTCACCTTCACTGGTCACACCCTCTGAGTCTTCATAGTCGTTGTACTGCGTTGCAGAAAAAAACACACACACACACACACAAAGTAAACATTTTCATTCACCTACATTTTTGTTGTGTTTTGTCAAAGTGCTGGCAAAATAATTCCAAATAAATCCTTTTTTTTGTTAATTGCAGCATCATTACTATACAGTGAAAGTGGGAAAAAAAAACAACCTTCACATTATACTGTTATTCCTTTAGTGTCAGAAAGAGCAGAAGCTTCTTAAAGAGACAGAGGCCCAATTTCAAATGGTCAGATTTTGAAGTCAAATTTCTTCTGAGTCCAGTTTGATATCTATGCAGCATTTTTATAACGACTGAAGGTAACATAGTTACTTGATTGTGCTTTAAAATTCCATTATGTGCCTGGAAAATACATAACACTGCTCTTTTAATTTGAGTATATTTATTTAGCTGAGGGAGCAAAAATGATCACTCATTAAAATATAATTGGTTTGGTCATATGTTGGAGTTGCCAGAGGCTTTGGAGGAGAATATTCATCCTTTGCTTCATATCATACCAACTTGGAGAGCTGGATTGGTGAAAAAAATAAAATAAATCATCATCATCTGGGTTTAGTGGCACAGCAGAAAAACAGAAGTAATGGATTATTAAATTAAAGTTCCTAGACACTTTCATTTCTAGGAAATTTCATGTAAAATGCTCTAGTTCTATTTAGTCCAGAGCGATTGTCATGAGTAACCACCGAATGTGCAATTGGTGATTTTGTTAAAAAGAAATTATTTCCTAACATGGGTTTGTTTTTCCTCCACCCTGAAGATATGTTCTCAAACTAAAACCAATAAAGACCAGCAAATACAATATCATGCTGTTTTCTAATTACGTACGTTGTTGTACAGAACTCAGAAAACGAAAGATTTCTAACATAACCAAAAAATCTTTCTCAGAAAAACCAAATAAAAGTTGCTCCAAAAGTCGGCTTGATTCAACAATGTCTGTGGTTTTGTAAATGTACAATTTTTGGAGAAAACTGTGTGTCTTTAATAATTAAACTAACGTAAAACAGGTGTAACAAGACTGTTGGAACATAAACAAATCAGCTTCATAAGATCTGGTCGCTGACCTCGTCTTCCAGCTCAAGCCATTTCTCGACGTCGTCCATGACATTGGACTGGTTGATGGGAATCTGAGGAGGAAAAGTAGAGCAAAGGGTGAGTGGAGCCGTAAGTGAAACAGCGGAATCGTCATGCCACCAAACCACCGAACACAAATCGAAAGCGAAAAGGACAGAAGACTCAAACTGCATCGCCAACCAAAGCGAGGAACGGAGAAAACTCAAGAAGTGAGGAAAAATGTCGACACGTCCCAAACAATGCGGTCGTGCTCTTGGAATCAAACACCAACATGCAGACCATTGAAACTAACCTCAAAAAAAAAAAAATTAAATAAATAAAAAAATCGTCATAAACAGAAACAAAAGTCACCCACAACATGTTCGAATGGCAATACAGGGACAAAAAGCAAGCGTTTGCACGATAGCTGTGCATTCAGACCCACCATTCCCCTTTTAATCATCCAATCTAACTTTGGTGAAGAGCTGCGGGTCGAGGCTGGACTCTCATCCTTCGTGCACGCACGCGCGCACACGCACACACACACACACACACACGCACGCACGCACGCACACACACAGAGAGTTCATTGAAAAGGAGACACTTAGAGGCACAACTATTCCCCCAAAACTCACCACTGTGTTCATAGCACAGACTCTATGAACACCCTGTTTAAAACCTGAATTTAAGTCTAACTTGACCTTTTTTTTTTTTTTTACCATTTTAAGCTGCTTTCACCTTAATGTTCACATGTGCTCAACTGTCCCATGACAGACAGCAAGTTCAGTCTTGTGACTCTCAAATCTGTAGGAATCCCAAATGTCTACTGTTTTTTTTTTTTTTTTTTCTTCTTACCAATCCGGAGTTTTGTAAACTGCTGCCCTGAGCTCGAGCCGGATCGTCCGCTGTCACTTCACTCGTATCACTGAAAACAAAAGTTTTGTACATTAATTAACTGCCATTAGAGTCATTTACATAAGAACAAGGCAAACTGGGTGAAGCGTTTTCACCAGAAAACGCAACTTGCCACAAACAGGCAGAATTACCGAATTTGTTTCGTTTTTACCTGCATCGTGTGCTTACAAAATTTTTCTCACATGGTTGGAGTGATATGGTTATGCCGGATGTGCATGTTCTTTGGATTCCTCTGGCCGAACAAATCGAGAAACTTTCCATCTCTAAGCTGCCGCAGGATGACCAAATGACTTACCTGATCGATATCTGATATTTGATATTAATATCGCTGCTCCAACTGATATCTACATGTGTTATATACATTTCCCTACACTTCCAGGGTTTAACAGAAGCCTCTCTGCTTCAGCTAACCCCATCCCTCCAGAAACACAAAATACAAAAGCGGCAACAAGATGGAAATTAATATTGTTTATGAATATGGACCCAGTTTTATTATCTTATATGCTAAAAAAACAAACACCATTGGCAAATATAGATGTTTGATATAGATATGCCACGTATCCCTAGTTTTAGTTTTTGGATTTATTTCTATGAAGTGGGGGAGGGGGAAGGTGCTAACTAAACCTCCTAAACTATCTAAACATTTTCAAAGTTAGCAAAAACATTAAAGCACAAAACCTAAAAAGAATTGCTCTGCTTTTAGTGGATAAACGCACGCGTGCCCACCACTGCTGGCATGCTAACAAGAAAGTTACTTGTGCTAATCTTATAGCACTAATAATAAATTAGTTCTGCTTCTGCTAACACAAAAGCACTACAACCAACATGGTCTGGAAAAATTAAGTTGGGGCAAGATAACTGGGTTAGCCGTTTTCAAAGCTAGCAAAAGTCCTAACGCGTTAAGGACATTTTATTTTCCCACTGTTAGCCCACTGCTGTTGCAACTTGTCAGCTGTATCTTCAATCTTGTTAAGATGTGCAGAAAAGTAATTGGAATTTTCTCTGCTGGATTTGGGAATGTCTTGAAAATCTAAGAGTGAAGATGAACGACAGCTTTGTGCTCACAAACACTGCTGTTTTGGTGCTGCTAGCTGTGCTAGCATTACCCATTTTGCTAATTTAAAATGCTAAACACAATAATAACTGTTAATTCTCAGGTCATTTTGCCTTTGATTTGAAATAATGTCACTTCTTATAAAATATAAATAAGATATATTCAAATCAACTAAAATCAGTAATAAGCAGATAAAAAATAACAAGAAATTGGAAACAAAATACTGTTCAGTGTGTTGCTGGTTTTAGCCTTTTAGAAGTAATTACATTTTTTTTGTTTACCTTGTTAGTTGCTGACTTGAGATGTTTATTTTCTGCGATAACATGTCGTCTGACTCGCTTGTACCTGAATACGAAATAAAAAGAGGAAGCGGTGTGAAAAGGATAGAACAAAATGTAAAAAGAATTAATGGTAAAATCTTTAAATAAAATATTCAATTGGTGCAAAACAACATGCTTCATATTTATACATTAAAAATGTAAAAAGAACATATATTATATATACATACATCGCTCTCCACATTTATTATCTATGTAATAAGAAAAATAAATAAATCTACGTTTTTATTAAAGCAACATACTACACTTAAACAAGTATTCAATGAGAAACAATATTTCCAAATTAAGAAATAATTGTACTGACTTGACTTAATTGATTTGTGTAATTAAAAAAAACTAACACAAACTTAAACAACCAGATGTTTCTCTCTACATCAAACATCAGGCAACATTTTAAGCAAACAGGCAAAATACAAATGTCCTTCCATAATATATGTATATAAAAAAAACTCCACAATACTTCAGTTTCATCACTTTATGACTCATCTTGGTACCATTTATAGCTATGAGCGAGTTACAGAAAGCGAGCTGCGTTAGAGACACAGTGAGAAATGCGCCACTTACTCAGCTTGGCCATCAGACTGTACAAACTGTCTGGCTTGGACAGACTGAGGGAGCTGTCGCTTTTAACTGAGGCGATCCCTGATTGGCTGACGGGTGAATAAAGGTCCGACAGGTTCATATAGTTGTCGCTCTGCAAGAAATCAAAAGAAAAGTGTAAAATCCAGCTGATTACACGACACCAATGTGAGCGTATTGCTGCTCTTTACCTTCTGCTCTGTGCTTTGACCGTTCGTTAATCTTCTTTCAAACCTGTAAGTAGCAAAACAACCAATGGAGATTAAACAGCCTTATTGAAGCGTTTAATAATAATAATAATAGTAATAACAATAATAATAATGTAGTCACCTGTGGTAGCGAGTGAAGGCAGTGTTCATTTCATCATTGGTGGCCAGTAATTCCTCGATCAGCTTCTCCTCGCTGAGTCTGGGGATGATCTTCACGATCCTGTCTTGCATTTCCTTACATACAGTGTACAACTGCTAATGACACAACCAGACAAAGCATGTGTGGGTGGGGGGGAGATTGAAGGGACGGATGCAGCACGGAGCGCATGAAGCGCTAGATCAGTTAAGGGTACCGCAGCGTCGTCAAGCGACAGGAGAGGAAGGAAATCCACAGTGACGCGGCGGGACGCGCATTCAGCTCCGAGACGGATCCATTTTTACCTCCAGCAGCTCCATGTCTGCCTGCTTCGCCGTGACCGGATCCAGCTGGCTCATCATCTCCGACATGTTGGACAGGTTGCTGCGCACCACGCCCAGCTCCGTCTTCAGCATCTTCACCTGCAACGACACGGCGAGTGAGTCGAAGAACGCAGCCACAATCCGAGATGCGCTGAGAAATCGGTCGGCGACGACCAAACGAGGGACGCACCGATCCGCTTTCTTCACTTCCGATACAGACATCTGAGGTTTGATATCGGTCGATTCCGATCCGGTACAGGAAAACAATGCCGTGTTGCCTTAAAATATTTCTTTTCTTTTATTTAAGCGCAGATATAAATGTACTGAATACAACAGTAGCTTCGCGAGTTCGGTCAAACATTTAAGCGTAACACAACTTTGATTTGTTCAGTCAGTGAAACTAGGAGCCGATGCAAAATTAATAAGAAACTGAAACTGAGAAAAACACAGACTGCTCACTCATACGCACAGTGTGACTTCGCCTCTGCTCCTAGTGTAATTCAATTATGATCTGTCAAGGCGGAGTTTCGGAAAGAGCAGGAGTTTTTAAAGAGACAGAAGCCCAATTTCAAGGCGTTAAATTAGGAAGTCACATTACTTTTAAGTCATATTTAACACACATAGCATTTTTATAACAAGTGAAGCTAACATAGCTGCATTGTTATGCTAGAGAATGGCAGGAAAATACAAAATACTGTCCCTTTAAAAATGTAAATTTTCTATGTTTTTGTTTAAAACCCCTAAATAGAAATGAGCTAATTAGCTAAAACTTATTGGAAGGTCAGAGCTTCACAAAACTAGTGGTCCGATATCAGCCACAAACACTCCTGCTGGATGAGTGACTCAATTCTTTGTGAAAGGAAGGATGAAGGTTAAAGGCCAAAGTAAGAAATAGAAATAACAAGCAATTGTTAAACCACCATAGCATCACCTTCCTAAAATAATGTCATTTTTTTTTTGGCCAAATTTCAGAAAAAACCCCCGACTTGGGCTATTATTTTAAGAAGGTGACGATAGAGAAACTGAAAATGTCCGAGCGCGGTGCCAGTCAGCTGTTGTCTTCTGGCTGCATCACCTGGCTGGGAGTGAAGGCACCGGTTCCCTCCAGGGCCAGTCTGAGCTCAGAGGTGTGAGCGGGGATGAGAGGAGGTTTAGAGGACAGGCGCACAGCAGATAGAGCAGTGACAGCAGGCCCGTTCCCAGGTAAAGTCTGCCGCACGCAGAGGCAGCGAGAAGACAAGAGAGAAGGAATGAGCAAAAGACAAGAGCAGGCAGATCGGAAGCGCAGCAACGGCGCCTGCACCTTCTTCGGAGCCTGGGCTGACGGGTAGCCGTCGAGCTGAGCCGCCGGGAACTCCAGTCCCTTCCGCCGCAGGTCTTCGTACACCGACACCACGCCCGTCAGGTCGGGCGAGCTGCGGAATGCGTCAGCCCACGCCTTGTTGAGGGAAGAAACCACAAGTTACTCACTTGGCAATGAATAAGACCGGGTCCAGCCTGGGCTCTTTGTTTCACCTCAGCTCCACCTGCAGAGCCTGGCACCTAAAAATGGTGCTCCACTGACAGTGGCACTACTTCCACATATTTTACTTCAGTAAAAGTAAAAAAGTAGTTTTCACTTTTTTACTTTTGAGAGTGAGAGTGAAAAAGTATTTGGTCTTAAGTAGTAACTGGTCAAAAAAAAAAAAAAATAAAAAATCAACCATTTAATGTTTAAAAGTTACACAATCAAATGTAGCTATGTGGAAATTTTCGTATTTTAAGCAGCGAAAGGCTCTAAAAAAAACATATTTACAAAATAGCAAAATCAGGCGAAAGAAAAAAAAAGAAAAGAATCCAAATCAGTTTCTATCAACATAAAACTTTAGGTGTGTGTCTGGTGGATTTTTGGTAAGAAAATAAATAAATGTGATTTTGTTGTTTTGTAATGATTTTCATATTAGTCATTAAAACAACAAAATTTCCACATATTGTAAGTTTATATTTATTATTTTGTAACTCTCTTATTTAGATAAATTACTTTCTTTTTTATTCCTTAAAATGCCTAAATTTGCTCATGACTTTATATTTTGACAAACCGAATGACGTCAGACATCAAAACATAAAGATGTGCAGAAAAGTTGGTATTTTAAGGACTGAAATTAAAATACCAACTTGATTACAACAAAATCATCTCCCTTTCTTTTTGTTTTACCACAAATTCACCGAACAACGGTACACACTTAAAATGTTAATTAAAGTTTTATATTGAAAGAAATTGATTTGGAACCCCCTCCTCCCCCCATATTTGCTATTTTGTAATTCTCTTATTAAGATGAATTGTTTTCTTTTTGATTCCTTAAAACACTAAGAGTTACACAAGACTTTACATTTTGACAAACCAAATGACGTCACACATAAAGACATAAAGTCACGTGGAAATTTTGGTATTTTAAGGCAATAACTCATCTAAATAACATGACTACAAAAAAAGAAAAATATATATATATTCAAGATTAGCTTCTTTCAAAATAAAACTTCCAAAAATTAGCGACACTTCGCAATAAAGTCACTCAAGTAAAAGCAAAGTGTCGTAAAAAAAATAAATAAATGATAAAATAAAAAATTCCCCCTAAAAGAACATATTTCCCAAAAAGTTACCCAAGTAAATGTACCCGGTTACTACCGAACTCGGCCCACCTGTATGATGCCGAGGACTCGGTCATGTACGATCTGCGGCGGGTTGTTCCTGGGGATGATGGCGCGCACCAGAACGCCCTCGATGAAGTCGCGTGTCGTCACCAAGACGTGGAATCTGTAGCCGCAGTTCTTCACACACGTCTCGAGGACCTGCGGTCGGAAAGAGGACGAAGAGGAAATTCAGCAGAAAACAAACCAGAAGAAACCGAGCTGCTTCAATGCCCAGATTGCACACAGACGACAGACAGAGCCGGAGCTCACAGTAAGAGCCAACATGATCTCCTTGAAGTTCTTGTTCGCCACAATCCGCTTCTTCATGGCTCGGACTGCGTCTCTGGGCCTGGAAGTCAAGCGAGGCGGCAACAGTTAGACCCGTGTAAGCTCGAGGGCAGGGCACGTTTCTGATGATGACAGATGGCACGCACACGCGGATACACACCCTTCCTCTGAGCTGTTGATTATGTCACAGATTTCCATGTTGAGCTCCCAGTCTTCAGATGGTAAACTGGAGTTAGTGGCACGTTCTGTAAAAACACCCCAAAAGAAGTCAGCTTGCTAATGCTAATGCTAATAACAGCAAATACGACATTTATCCATATTCATGCATCACATTTTTTATTATACCATTAGCAGCTGGTCATTTTTTTACTCTTTAGCTTAAAACATTTAGCTACAGTTCTGGACATTTGGAAATTAGAAACTGTATATTAGCGATGCACCGACAGGAAAATTAGTTAGAGAAAACACTTTAATTTTATAATTCTGTCATAAAATTAATTCTCTGCGAAGGGGACGCACTGAAAACGGACTGAAATGAAAGGATAAAAACACTAGAGCGAAAAGAAACGGCAACGTAGCATCAAGCTAGCTAATACGTTTTACTCAGTAATACTTTGTGTGCGAGCTGCATGGGGTGGGCGTGGTTCACTTCAGGAGGCGAGCGCCATTGTGGAGACGCACATCTTCATTATGTGGGGACATTTTTAGCTCCTGGCTGCCTGGATGAAGGATAAACGATTTCCTGTTTGACCCAAAAAACCCGGAAGAGTCATTTACAGCTCCGAAGAGACGGGCTGGATCAGATAAGTCTGATGAGCACTAATCAGTGTCGACCACAGGAAACCTAAATGTGCGCAGCAGCACTCTCCTAGATACCTAACAAAAAAACAAAAAAAACTACCACAAATAATGTGGAAAAATGAAAACATGAGTTTGTCAATTTCCTTTTTTTTGGCGGTGACAATAGAATAGAGCAGTCCTTTGTTTGTCACTCAGATGGGAAATTCCCAGTATAGTAGCATGATAGATAAATTGAGAGTGGGGGGTTTCTAGATCAATTTTGCCAGGAGGGAGTTTCAGGGCGGGGCCCGTGTTTCTTCACGGGCCCCCACGGGCACAGAACAAGAGAATAAAAAAATACATACATAAAAAAAGGGCAGTATTTCATTGTTTAATATTTTAAATCAGACACATTTTGCAGGTCGCAGACGCCTAAGATAAACTGCCATCCTATCTCAACTAGAGATGCAACGATCCGATATTAATATCTGTATCGCCAATATTGAAAAAAAAATTATTCTAGATTGGGTATTGGTGACAATGTGCCAGATCCATCAGGGCAGATCTATACAGTCTAATTCTATGCCTTGTGCTCTGAGCTACGTCATTGTTTGTTTATTTTACATTATAATTAGATCTAATTGAAAGAAGGTTTGTTGAAGTTTGTTTTTATATGTTTCACCAAGATAGACAACCTATTGATTTTTTTTTTTTTTTGTATCAGTTTCAGTTTCTTTACTATTTACCTTACATTGGCTATTACACTCCTGACTGAACTGACTGGACATATTAAACTTGTGTTGGTTTTACACGTTTGACCCGGCTTGTGAAGCTACTAGGTTTATTTAAGTGTGCCGTGCTGGTGCAGAGTTATCAAATGAATTTGTAATTCAGTACATTTATGTCCGAGTTTGAAAAAAAGAAAAGTTTTACGTGAATTTAGATACCGATGGGTCGGTGTCTAAACCTCAAATATCGGTACTGGTATGGGAAGTGAAAAAAGTGGATAGGTGCATTGCTAATCCCAATACAGCTGAAGGTCAAAGTGATTTCTTTTAATTTGTTGTTTAAAAAAAAATAGCTACAAGGGTAAAAGTTGAAATTGGTCAAAAGTAGCAATTAGTTTCGCAAATAGTAGCGCACTGGTACACCCGTTAAGAACAACAATAATAACATTTTCATAAACAACTGAAAGAAATCCATGATATATAAGAAACTTAACCCCCCAAGTTGACACGTTTTACAGAAAGATGAAAACAGACCCACTAATAAAGCTTTAGCATGTTGTTTAGACGGGAAAAACCCAACTGTTTACCCTTAGCATTGTTTACAGGCCTAACATTAGAAAATGTCAATATGGGTGTATGCGCTTCCTGGTTCCCAAGGTTACCACTGTCTGTTTAATTAATGAAAACGAGCTCCTTAATCGTTGATATTAGAGAAAAAAAATTAATACTAGTAATAATGACATTTGAAGCTGCCAGTTTGCGTATACTCGTGAGTGAGGGGCACAGAAAAGCCAGTGTGATGTAAATGTGCTGCAGCCTGCTCTCATTTGGGTCAGATGGGGGGGTGGTGGTGGTGGGTGGGGGTGGGATGTCCGGCTCAGCTCGGTGCAGGTTAAAAACGGAGCCAACTGGGACCGATCGGTCTCCCAACACCTCCCCCGCCTAATCATTGTCTTCCCAGGGCGTCAATCACGCCGTAAGCCGCCGCGCCTCCATCTGTTTTCAAGCGTTTAAGTTGTTGTTTCCCCCTCCATGGTGAAACGCACCACGTCTTGGAATAGAATAAAAATAAATAAATAAACAGAAAACAGGTTACAGAGCGGAGTAAATGGCAGCTCGGTGGAGCCTGGGCGGAACGCTTGAGAAAGCCAGTGATCGCGTTAAAGCGCTTTAATTTTTTATTTTCCTTCTCTGTTTTTGTCTTTTTTGTTTTTTTTTGCGTTGAGAGCTCACCGATTAGCTGGCCCACGGGCGAGCTGAACGGATTCCCCAGCAGAAACTCCATGATGGTGGACGATGAGAGGGTCCAGCGAAGCGCCGACGTCCCCGGGCCCCCGCTGCTGCTGCTGCTGCCGCCGCCGCCGCTGCTGCTGCTGCCTTCTCCAAAGTGGAGCACCGAGTGCGTCAGGCTTTAAAGGGAAAGCAGCCTGCTACTTATCAGATGCTCGCTGTTACAAGGTCGGTACGCTGTAACTGCGCCCCGCGGTGGCTGCTTGGATGTCTGCTCCATTAAAAACAAATTTTAATAAATAAGTAACAGAAGAAAATATTTGCCTACAGTAACTGTCCGAGCTTACAGTTACTGTATGCTAACAATATACAGTTATGTATACATACAGTATACATAACAGTATACTATTAGCATACGGTATACTGTTATGTATGTATACTGTTTGCTAACATACAGTATACTGTTATATATACTGTATGCTAACATACAGTATACTGTTATATATACTGTTTGCTAACATACAGTATACTGTTATATATACTGTATGCTAACATACATTATACTGTTATATATACTGTTTGCTAACATACATTATACTGTTATATATACTGTATGCTAACATACAGTATACTGTTATATATACTGTATGCTAACATACAGTATACTGTTATATATACTGTATGCTAACATACATTATACTGTTATATATACTGTATGCTAACATATATTATACTGTTATATATACTGTTTGCTAACAGTATATTAAAAACCTCTTTCTGATGATCACTTTCAGATCCTCACAACCGAAATAAAGAAAAAAATAGAAAATAAACTATTTATTAAAAAATGTAATTTTGTAGTGCGTAGTAGGACGAAGGAGTATTGGACCATACTAGGAACTTTTTTTTTTTTTTAAATATGCAATCCATACTTTCTGAAAACTACCTCCCATTTTACAATCGTACAACGGAGGATTAGGGTCACGCGAAACAATTTTTTTTAAAAAGTACAATTACGAGATTAAATTCATAAATTTACGATGATAAAATCGAAATAATACGAGAAAACAAAAATAATCACATTTAGAGAATAAAGTCAAATTTCGAGTACAAAGTAATAATGTGAAAATAAAGTTGTAATATTATTACTTTTCTTTCGTAATACTACTTCACTGTTGTATATACAACTTTATTCTCGTAATTTTATCTATGTTTTTTATTCGTGGCTCTGAAACTAGTATAATCGTAAAGCGGAAGTGGTTTTCAGAAAGTGTGGACTGTGTTTTTATTCAGTCCTCGTGGTGGAAATTTTGTACTTTTTTTTTTTTTCTGCGCAAAATAAGTTGCCACATAGTGTGACACTCTGATCTTGTCACATGTCTTAGAGAACTTTGAATTAATTGTGATTTAATCACAGTAAGTGTACGCTCATGGAGGGAGTTGCTGAAGAAAATGTTTTACTTTGAGTCGTCAGATGGGACAGAATCTATTTTTAATCACAGGGGCTGTGATTTTCTGGAATGACTCACAATGACTTGCATTGGGCATTGCTTCACTTTGGGGGCATGTTTGGTAAAATATGCCCCCAAATAAGGAAATAAAAGAAATAAAGAAAGTTCCAAATGAAAAAGTGAAAACTTACCCGAGGCAAAGTTTTCCACCATAGCTCACTCAAACCAGTGAGGGACAAACAAAAAATGAGTGAGCAGAATATTCCAGATTGAAATGTTTTTGAATATTTAACATCAGGTTAACGCCGTGAATCAGTTCAGTCTGTAAAACCCAAACATGGACGGCGTTGGTGTCAGAATAACTGCTTCGTTACGGAGAAGAACTAGTGGGTTTGTTGTGTTTCATCATACCGAGTGTAGCTATGACTCAGAAACGGTGACTCACTCTTACTGTTGGTACACTTCACTGCCATCACCAGCAGGTGACGCAGTTGTCCACGTTTAGGAGACCTGTTCAACAGCTTCCGCTTTCTATATCTTCAGATTGTCATTTATGGCAAGTGCATCATTTCTTACTAATTAACTAAATGAAATCGTTGTCATTTTATTGTGACAAAAAGAATACTCTGGGATCTTTAGTGAGATTATTGTGGAAAACTGACAGATAAAAACTTCTGTGTGGGGGACTAGGGCCGCACTAACTGAGGCTGCTGTATGTAACAAAAATATATTTTTTTACAGATTTATTGAAAAGGTCGTGACAGTATGGTATGAGACAGAAAATCTCCGAAAAAATCGAACTCCTTTGCCTTCTCCCAGTGCTAACTGGAAACAACCAATCGGGGTCGGGAGGCGGGTCTTAGCGCTGTCAATCATGCTTACGATTGCACACAGCTTCCCTCTTGCTCTCTGCTATGCTGCAGCTTCTTTCTCATAGCAGTTGTGAATGCGAAGGCTAGTTAGCATGTCCACAATTGACTGTGGATGAACGGTTTTCCTGTAATGGTATGTTGTTTCTCCGCCATTAGCATATTTAGCAGCGAGTACATGAGGATGATTGACAACACTAAGACACTCATCCTGGTTCTGATCATTCGGAGAGACGTAGTAGCTCAGGGAATAGGTAGAGGAGACCAATCTTTTGACAGATTGTATATTCTATTCTAATATATACAGCATACAGTGTTATGTAGCTCCCGGAACTGGAAATTATTCCTAGGTTGCAGCAGAACTTTGATACTAAATCCTATTGAACAACAACAAAAGAAGAAATCGCAAAGTTGGAACCGTCAAGCCAGGGCTACGTTCAGGAACAAACTGTGTCCTTACTTGCTTCCAATTAGCATGGTCTGACCGTATAACTGTCTGTGTAGCACCTGTCATGATGAAAGAACAACAAAACACACTTATGGAGGGCGGAAAAAAGAAGGGAGGAACGTTACAGACCGAAAGAAGGAGAGTCTTTTAGAAATAATTTTCTCGATGGTGTCCTGGCTTGTGGAGCAATTAAGCCGTAGCTTGTCAGCGTGAGTCACCAGTAGGTCAGAGGGGCGAGAGAAAAACATCTGCTTTCATCTTCAGTACAGAGAGCAGCGACACTCCCAGCTAACACCTCCCGATCCTGTCGTCACGGTAGTAAAGATGTAGGACCACAGAGGATGTTTTTACTTGTTTCTTCTTATCTTTCTACAAACACATTCGATATATTTTATTTGGAGTTTTGGTGATAAGCCACTGAAATCTGGTGGCACATTTGTCAAATAGTCAGAAGGGATAGTTTTCAACTTTTTAAGAGAAAAATCTCAAAAGTTTTAGTTCTAGTTTTATTTAATCTCCTTCTTTAAAGGCACAGTGCGACGTAAAATCAACATTTGAGCTTCACGTCATGTTATAATCATGTTATTCCCTCATCACATACCTGGAGTGTTGCTGTGATTCCTTCATACATGTCTGAGAAATCCTTGAATCTCCATGGCAACTCACTCAGCTCAATCAGACTAGCCAGCAGCAATTAGAAAACACCTGGTGGAACTGAGCTTATTATAAGAGCTGCTTCTCAATGCAGTGCTGGTAAAAAGGTTGTTAAAGGGTTAATAGAGGAGACATGCTGTGATTCCAATTTTTCCACCCAGGTATTTTTGTTGTTCTTATTCTTGGCAACAAGAACAGGATCCCAGTCCACACAAAATCAATCGTAGGGCAACAAATGGACCCTGCGCTGCCCTCTGGAAACCCCGTATGTTGTAAAAAACGATGCACAGATGTTAATTTTGGGTTCATCACCACGCTTGAATTTCATTTAAACCATCACTTGATCTTTGTAAAATCAAAGACTAGGTGCATTTACACAAATAAATGAAATTATAACTAGATACAGAATTGGTTCTTATAATTTAATATTCACTTGACAGAAATTAGGATTGGCAAGAGTGTTTTCCTCCCTCAAGGGACCTACACTTACTCCATCCGATGAATCACAGATGGGATAATTAAACCGCCAAAGCAGCCATAATCAAGTCCAACCACTTTAACTGGAAAGAGAGATGATTAGTAATGAAGCCAATTAGCATCACTTATGCTAAAGAGATTGTGTGAAGGAAGCAATTCATAGAAACCAACTGCAGACCATATGCACAGTAATTTTCAAAGGTATTAAAAAAAAAAAACTTCAACTTTTTCACATTGTGTGAGGTTACAACCACTGAATCCACTGAATTTTATGCTATACAGTTTGTTCTGAGTCATTTAGGTGAGTAGAAGCCAACGCTCTGGTCAGAGGAGAGCAACATGTAGATTGGCAAGTGTACCCACAGTTGCCTTAAATTCATAATAACATATTTTGTGTGTATTTGCTTGATGATTTTGGTGATGGCATTTGACAAAACGTAACATTAATTGCTACGTTTTGTCAACGTAGCATTGCGTGTTTCACAACTGGTTGCTGAAACGTGCTACACAATTAAACTTGACTTTTCAAATAATTGAGTGTTTCTTATTTTCCTAAAAATCCCCAAAATATTAATACAACTCACCTGATGTGGTTCTAAGAGTTTTATTTAAAGTAAAATGTTTGCAAAATACACATTGATAAGAAAAATCTTTGACGCCCCCAAAATTCCCCCCAAAAATGACGCCTTGGACTACTGCCCCCTGTGAGCACTTTCTGAAACCTGGTCCAATTTCCATCCAATTTGACTGAGCTTGTGTTGGCTTGTCAACTCCAATTGCAGGAAAATGTTGCTGAAAACAAACGCACACCACACTTTTCACATTTTATGTGTACAAAACATTCAAAAGCCACGTATCACAATCACGTTCGACGTTTTGTTTTTCTGTCCATGAAACTCCAGTGTGGCAGTGATGCGGTAAACGCTCAAGAGGATTGAACGCTTAAAGAATCATTTGTCATTAAAGGAAACCCACAGAAGGGATACGTAAAAACACTGAGGAGTCCCGTTTGTGTTTCCACACACACATGCACACGCATGCAGTGTTTTACTCCTTCACATTACGGAGCAGGTGAAGCCGCAGCAGTCTTTCAGCAGCGTCAGCCCGGCTTTAGTGAGAAACGGACTGGATGTCTGCTGGGATTGTGACGCAACCCTTCGATCTCGCAGAGCACCTGAACGAGGCAAAAGAACGGAAAATACAAGATCTGAATCTCTACATTCGTAGAATGTAACTTCCCGTAGAGCTGCATGATGTCAGTGAAAGACGGAATGAGTGGGAAAACAATGTATTAAAAGTTTTTATGTCGTGTTTATTTTCTTGTGATCAAATGCAACTTTTTCACTGTGTTAACGGAATCCCGTTAAGTCACTTTGTAAAATTCACCTCTACACATAGCCGTTGTATTCAGTGACTTGTTTAACTCACCTTTTTTGGCCAGAGAACTGGGAAATTTGGACTCCAGGAAAGCTGCCATCTCCTTGTCTTCCTCTCTTTCCCTGAAGAAGACAATGCTTTTTGGTCCTCACTGTTCTACGACAACGTTTTAATGCTTTATTTCATGCACTGGTAAACTAAGGCCGCAGACCGGACCGGCAAATCAATTCCGTGAATGCTGAATCAGGACAGCTCTTTTGTCATTTTGCATTTTTATATCTGCTGTAAATACTCACCACGCAGCCTATGAAGTGTCCCAGCGAAAATTGAAATGTCACTCAAAGCCATTTATTTACACCAGGTGCCGTCTTATCGGGGCCGACAGCTAATTTAACCCCACGTAATAAACAAATGGCAAACAAAGGGTCAAAACTTACACAACACAAAATTGCGCGTGTTTGACATTTATATTTTGAAATGTTAGATTTGATCAAATGATGTACACTTTTTCTGCAGGAACATTTTGCAGTATTCTACTTAATACAGATGATTTAGCCTTTTTATGTGAAATTCGCCCTCAAGAACAATTAATGTAAAACTAAGTTAGGGATAAAATGGCTCGTTCTTAAAAAAAATGGATCATTTGAACAGCTCTTCCCTGTCAAAGAGCCTTAATTCCCATCATTATTGTCTTGTTAGACATACACTGCCTGGCCAAAATAAAAGTCGCCACCTGGATTTAACTAAGCAAATTGGTACAAGCCTCCTATTGGATCTAGCAACATTGTGTGCCCAAAG
>CAEGAE010019896.1:0-21416 GCA_903067095.1 Girardinus metallicus | reverse complement strand
ATCAGTCCAATTTTTCATATTTGAGCTTCTCTACTAGCTACTTTTTTGTAGTTTAGAAAATTAACCTGTAACAATAACAGCTCACTTTCTAAGTTAACCTGAAGAAAAGTTATACAAAAATCTGAAACTATATTCAATTTAATAATAAAGAGGCAGGCTCACAAATACGCTTATAAAAAATGTCTATACTCTTTTTAGTTTATGTTGTCATTTTCAGTGAGTTTAATAAATGAACTCTCACCTTTTCCCAGACCTGTTTGGGAATACGGGAAATGTGGCCTGGAGCGAAGGATAGATTAGAGGCGAATGAACGAGTGAACAGAAGGACGGGAGGAAACAGACCAGGGGACGGACGAACGCAAGTCCTGGGGGCAGTAAGAGGGGCCGTTTAGGACAAAATCTATGTTTTGTCTCTCACACACTATTAAAAACTGATACACCCACACAAAATATTAAAATTGCACATATATACTATTTAAATGTCACACACATATACAATTTCTCTCTCACACACACACACAAAATATTAAAATTGCGCATACACACTACACACATGCATACAATTTTTTTTCTCACATGCATACATAAAAGACTAAGATTGCACATATAAACTAATAAAATAGACTCACTTTTTGTATGTGTGTGTTGTCACGGAGGAGGCGGGGCATAATTTGGGGATCAGATCGCGCATGCGTTGATACCACAGTGACGTCAGCTTCAAGTTGCTATATTGGAGCTACACATGGTTAGGCTTTAGCTCAAGGTTAATCCGATTTATGAACGCTTATTTCGGCCAGCCGTTCTCTACCGCTCCCTCCTCAAGCGCTCGGCGGTTCACTTAGGGCTCTACTCCGGCGATAGAGCTGGAGTAGGCGGCCTTACAACCGGAATTAGCCCTAAGTGAACCTCCGAGCGCTTGAGGAGGGAGCGGTAGAGAACGGCTGGCCGAAATTAGCGTTCATAAATCGAATCAATCTTGAGCTAAATGCCGCTTTCTCCGGCTCTAACGCCTTACCCCGGTGTCAGAGCCATAAGTGAACCTCCGAGCGCTTGAGGAGGAAGCGGAGCTAACGCCGGAGTAAGAGGAGCTAACGCCGGACGAAGCGGAGCTAACGACGGAATAAGAGGAGCTAACGCCGGAGTAAGAGGAGCTAACGCCAGAGTAAGAGGAGCTAACGCCAGAGTAAGAGGAGCTAACGCCGGAGTAAGAGGAGCTAACGCCGGAGTACAGACCTAAGTGAGCCGCTGAGCGCTTGAGGAGGGAGCGGGAGAGAACGGTTGGCCGAAATTAGCGTTCATAAATTGGATTAGCCTTGAGCTAAACGCCGCTAACACCGTGAAGCTCCAGTATCCAACTTTAAGCTGACGTCACTGTCGTATCAACGCATGCGCGATCTGATCTCCAAATTATACCCCGCCTCTTCCACGACAACTCTCATACAAAAGGTGAGTCTCGATTATATGTGCAGTCTTAGTCTTTTATGTATGCATGTGAGAAAAATTGTATGCGTGTGATATTGTAGTAGTGTATGCGCAATTTTGGTATTTTGTGTGTGAGAAAAATTGCATATGTGTGATATTTTAATAGTATGTATGTGCAATTTTAATATTTTGTGTGTGTGTATGAGTTTTTAGTAGTGTGTGAGAGACAAAACAGTTTTCGTCCTAAACGGCCCCTCATAGGGGAAGCAATACGAGATATTTACGGCACCTTGTCAAACTCAGAAACTCATCTACCAGCCACGTACGATGCGCTCCGCCGCCCGTTTGCTCAGACCGGGATCTGAAATTTATTGTGCGGTTCGTCCGTAACGCTACACTTACGGACCATCAACTACTCAGCCGCCCGCCGTGTTCAGTCTATCCGGTCACCTGTATAAATACTCCCGCAGCCTCTTCCCAATGTTCAGCTGTCGTGCTCCAGGAATCGTGCCGGTCATTTTAAAGATGCTTATTGGTCCCCCAAAACGATGAAAACCCGGGCATTATCATTAAATCAATAAAATCCCCCCTGGCCGAACTTGAAGACGGGACGTTATGCCGCTAACACTTAGCTTTCGTCAACAACTCAGAGGCGGAAGTCAGAGTTACGTGCAACGCAAGTAATGTTCCGGCCGGAACACGGAGCGCTAAATAATAAAACAAATTAACAAGCTTCGAGGCAGGTAATTTTCCTCGAGGAATTTTAATAATCAAGGTAATCGAATTATTCGAGGAATCGTTTTAGCCCTACAGGACATTCAAGGATGTCTCAAATATGCATGAAAAAGTCAAAGCAACACTGTGGTGTGTTTTTGATGAGGAAATTACATTATAAAATAATATAAAGCTAAAAGAAAAGTTGATTGTGCATAATACCCCACCCTTTTAAAATGATTCTGTTGAATCATAATTCAAAAACAATGTCTGATTTTCACTGGTTAATTTTAAGTAAGCTTTTGTTTATTACTTTTGTTCATTGCAAGTATTTCATTGTTGGCTTTTCGGTCATCGAAGGAGGTTTGCTAACAATTTTGTCCATGCGTGTACTTCCAATCACTCTGGAGTTTGACAGGGTGCACAACTCTCTTACACCTAAACCAAAATTAGGGAAATGACAAGACATGAACCTTATAATTCAAGATTTATCTGCAGGTGATCATGCATATGTAAAAACACAATGCTTATGCTGCTGTTTTTTGGTCCAACTTTAATAAATGACCTGCTGCTTTATTCAAAAGCAGCAGGTCATTCATTTTCCTCCAAAAGGGCTTGTTTAAGCTGGTATGCTACATTGAAAACATTCTCCCTGATGAGAGAGTTCCCCCTGACTGACAGCTCCCCATTAGCTAAAGCTTTGATTCTTTTCCTGGTGATTAGTGAGGCACAGGGCTCACCGAACACCGGCGGGTCTGCGGGGTTCAGAAAATGACGAAGACGTTGAGGTGCAGGAGGGCAGAGAAACACACGTGTGCTTTGTCTTCTACCACAGCTGCGCACACATGCAGTCACACGCTCACACACGCACAGAGTGATTAGTTTAAAAGGGTCTGTCCTGCAGGCTCTCAATAGTGGTATTAACATAGATTGACAAGAATACAGCATTATGCAGTCTTTCTCTTTATACACACATGCAAACACAAGCAGGCATGTAAAAAAAAAAAGAACTAGTGACCTCTAACCTTTACCCCTAACAATTTCCCAAGATTGTGCTACCACCATTTTATCCTCAAAACAAAATAAGGACAGGACTATTGTACAGGTAAAGAAGGTCAAAAGCCAAGAAGGGCAGAGGAGTTACCAGGCCAAACACACCCATTTACACTCACCTACTTTTAAATCAAGCAAGAGTTACATGCAAAACAAAAATATTTTCACTCAGATTTTACTGATTGCATCTACTAATAGAGTGAAATAACAAATCAGTTACAGCTCCATTTTATATCCTCCCAAAGTTTCTGTTGCTATGATGCCCTGTACCAGCAGTATCATAGTTTACACCTTTAGCCACATCACTTATCAAATGGAAACTTTTACCTTTCCACTTTATGTTACAAGTATTAATGCTGGATTATGTACAAGCTTCCCCCACCTTCTTCTTGTTTTAACATGCTCCCATCGTTTCACATGATAACACACCAGAACAATAACATATCAAATAGAATCTTGTGCGTACTGACACTTAACGTTGCTTTCACTTTGGAAAGGTATATACTGATATATATTTTTTTAGGATGGCTGTGAGTTAAACCTGCTTTCTGTTCAATTAAAAAGCCCCTTAACTCATACAGTGAGGAAACAGATATACAAACACACATGCTCATATCAGTATATCCACAGCAACTTCCAAAACACTCCTGTTTTTTCCACCCACACACACCTTTCCTGGAATTTAAAAACAATGGCCGGAGAAGCCTGTCATACATCCCCATCTCCTCTTTCACTCTGACTCACCTGCTTTCCACTACACACAGTGCTGCTTTAAAAGGAGGCTCAAAGTGAGCATTTATGAAATTGCCTTAAACAATCCAACACATGGACATAAACTAACCACCCCATTTTATGAGTTAATCAATTTTGCCTCTAGAACTGGTTGTAATTGTGGTCCCGACTGAGCAAAGTGTCAAAAGCCTTCCTTAGAGATTTTGGTCCTTATTGACATAAAAATTTCATGTGTTTGCTGCAGATTTGTTTACTGCATGTCCATGATGTAAATATCCTCTTCCTCCACATCTCAAACTTGCTCAACTGGGTTCAGAACTGGTAACTGTGGAAAACATTGGAGTGCAGTCAACTCATTGTTCAGTTCCACTAACTAGCTTGAGATGATTTCTGGGACAAGTTTCATTAACCTGCTGGGTGCATCTATCAGGAGATAGGTGCATTGTAGTTCTAAAGAAATTAACATAATCATCAGCAGTACTCAGTTAGGCTTGGGTGTTTAAAGGGGGCTAGCCGGAACCGCTGCTACAACCCCTGGCTCCGACCCTGCGTATACCCATTCATGTCCATAAGCGATTGAAAAGAAAAACGGCCACACAATAGTGTGATAGTATATAAAAAGTTTGAATCATCAACTAAATCATCCCCTAGATGTTCTTCATTTGCTTTCTATTTGTCATTATTAGAAAAATAGAGTCATATGACAACAGATCTCACTTTTAAATTTTCACCAAATTCACCTTTAAGAATTCTTTTCATCTTAAAAGTAACTGTGCTTGCCTGAGAAACCAATAAGCTTGGGTTTAAATATTTTAAATATTTTCTTTGAAGCAGCCACTCAAAAGTGAAAGCACAATGGTCTCCCCAAAGAGAGAGGAAAAAATGTCTGAAATCCTGCATGCCAAGCATGGGGGCCTATTTAGATGTCAAGAGGTGTGTGTGATGTTAATGTGGCAGATGAGAGAGGAGAGCTGAGGCAAGCCCCTTTACTTTGAGGATTCTCCTTCACCACCAAAAGTTGCCAGTTGCTCTCCCACTCCCCCAAAATCAAGAAAAAAGATGGGATCAAAGAGGCTTTAGTTATGTGAGCATGTTTCATGTACCTGCTTGCATCTTCATCTTTTACATTTTTCAGGGCTTTGGATTTAACAAGCGACCAGATGTATGATCTAAAAGCAGTAAATTGCATTCAATGTACACACTTCAAGCACAGTGCCTTGCAAAAGTATTCATACTCCTTTGAACTTTTCCACATTTTGTCATGTGGGTGGAGGTGGAATAAATTGTCAGCAGGACCACTATTAGTCATGCATTCACAAATCAAGAATAAAGCAGGGTGAAAAATGGTGGTCGTAACATCATGCGACAGGAAGCTGCTCAGTGTTCATGGGAAGATGGATGGTGCTCAATACAGCCTGTAGTTTACTTGATCAAACAGAATAACGACCCAAACATGCAATCAGAGCAAGAATAAAAGGTACCCTAGTCACAGTTCACACCTGATTCAAGTTGAGAATCTGTGGCAAGAACTTGAAATCACTTTCTACATCTCCATGCATAATAAACAGTACACCTGGGCAGGTGCAGACATAGTATGAACTCACCTCAGGCAAAATAAACTTACTAGGTCCATGTACTTCAGGAGACAGTCCTAAGCTCTGCTGTTGGCACATATTTACACATTTAAAAATTACTGTGGCTACAAAACAAACTTATGAAATCGTTTAGACTTACAAGAGGTAACTTTGTGATTTAGAAAGAATTAATACTGCGTAACTAGGCTGTCACTTGAGGCAGCCTTATTTCCTGTTCCAGGCTGCACAGTGGCGCAGTTGGTACACTGTTGCCTCGTAGCAAGAAGGTCCTGGGTTCGATTCCCGGCCCGGGGTCTTTCTGCATGGAGTTTGCATGGTCTCCCTGTGCATGCGTGGGTTCTCTCCTGGTACTCCGGCTTCCTCCCACAGTCCAAAAACATGACTGTCAGATTAATTGGTATCTCTAAATTCTCCCTGCGCACACACACCATGCGCACAGGTGTGTGTGCGCATGGTTGTTTGTCCTGTCTGTCTCTGTGTTGCCCTGCGACAGACCAGGTCGCCCGGAACGTTAGCTAGAGATAGGCACCAGCACCCCTCCCGACCCCACTAGAGACAAGGGTGTTAGAAAAAGGATAGATAGATGGTGACATGGCAGCCACATCAAAGGCAGAGATGACAGGGGAAATCCCACTACAGTACCACAAGTCTTTTTGAAACAGCCTCGGGAGGAGATGGTTATGGATGGCTTGATTTCACAAGCACACACGCACACACAGTGACTCAGTGTTAGAGAGGAAGACCTGGGCCTTCCTCTGCTCTATTGTGATTCAATTTTACAATGTTGGGAGCTACTGTATTTGGGTCTGAACTTGAAACCAAATGCTTAGGCGCCTAAATTCACCTGCTACCTGTTGCACACCTGTATGAGGACCCCTTCAATGCAGCTATCAGCGCTCATGTATATACAAAAGGACATAGATACATGTATACATTCCCACACAAAGCTGTTCTGTACATTTGTCTATGATGACTCAGTGAATGATGCCTTTGTCAGGTTGTCAACACTGAGCTGAGACCTTTGTCAAAAACTTATTATGTTAACCCCTACATCTTAAAATGGCCCCCAGCTTTCAGATCAAGGGAGATGTAGAAAAACAGGTGCATCCACAGTAAAATCCTCTGTCATTATTTCCTCCAGTGCAATGACAAAACAAAGGTGGAGCAAAGTAAATTAGCTAGTTAGCAATGAGGCTTTGGGCCAATGACACAGTAGCTGCACTAATACTCAGAATAGGTCCCAGCTTAGAGTCATTAACATTCCTCTATAACAAGGACAAGTGTACATTTGGAGATCCTAAGTGCTCAGATGTGCACATCCACTACACAGTTTTGCATGTAAGGGAATTCAATATGTCCCCTTTTCTACAGGCCAGAATGTGCACTTTGGATGATATTTGATCTGCATTCCACCCCAGTCCTCTGGCAGTGTTTGCATGTTTGACTGCGTCTTTCGTCATTCACCCTGAGAGATGTTTTTATTTATCTGAAAATGCTTTCCAAACAAGTGTATAAAATGCAAAGCAGTATGTTGTGTCAAAAGTTATTTTTAATTACCCAGAAATTGTAGGGCAGGCATAAACAGGTTTAAATAGCTGGTGTAGGATGTTTCCTCAAGATCATTTGAAGCTAGTAGCATCATAGGAAATTATGAGGCTTTAAGAAACCACAAGCACCCCGTTCAGGAAATATCTTCTTAGTTGAAAGAAGTTAATGAAGGGAATATTCAACAGGCACTTTGTTTTGTAGTTAAAAGAAGTTCAAGTTCTGACGTGTTAAATTCATTGAAATTATTGGATTTTCCATGTAGGAATGATGTTTTGTACATTTGTTTTACACAAGGCTGCCAAAAGATGCTATTGGCAATTCTCAAAACATTAACATGTATGAGTAAAAAAAAACCCATGTATGACAAAATAAGCTGGGCAGTTATGGAGATTGAAGGTCATATGTCCGATACTATTCACAGCATGTCTCTTCATGTGTTTATTTCTCCTACGATCTCAAATTAACCCAAAATTGATGTTGTGAAGAAAGAGAGTCACCACTCTGCTAAACTGTACACATACTGCATAAATATTGTACTTTTATTATAAATTAAGACTTGTTTAGTCTTATGGCAAGAAACTGAATTTTAAAACTCTTTAGGACTAGTTGAGAACACAGCAGCATAAATCTTTTATTTGGAACTTTCTCCACATGTGTTTGGTTAATTTTCTTCCTGTATGCTCTAGGTTCTAGTTTTTCTAGGTTTTCAATAGAGATAGGCATGACCTTTCATGATGGATGGAAGGGTAACAGACATCTTGCTAATGAGATGAAGTTTCATGACCAATTTCACTGAGAACATCAACACATATTAGCCAGTAAAATGAATGGTTAGCAACAACGACTGACGATGAGTCTTTAACATCACCACTGATAAATTCTAACCCACAATGCTTTGCAAAAATGACTAAAACCATCACAAATGTGAGCATTTTGGAGGAAAATTGCATAATGCTAAAATGGTGTTCCAATATTATGCTATCAACATTTCAAAGAAAAAAATAAAACATCAATTGAAGTTTCAAACACCAACGTGAAAGGTGTTTGAAACTTCTTTTACATTTTGTCATACAGAAATATCTTGGTCATTGGAGTAGAGCTGCAGAAGATAGTTTGAAAACTATTAATCATGCATTATAAGAGTGAAGATTTACTAAATCAAGTTACACAACAAAACTTGATATTTGATATAAAGACTAGCAATGAACAAGTCTGCAACAAAAAAGCAGTTTTATCAACAGGACCTCATATCAGCTTTGTGTGCTGAATGGCATCTATCAAAAGCTTTGCCATCCATTAGTGTGAAAAGAGAATTACCAAACAACCTTAACTATGGTGCACCATGAAAGCTGACACTGAGAATGTGACTCACCTACTGATGGGGGCCTCCTGTAGTGAGGGGGGCACTCCAGTGTGCCTTGTTGAGTTCGACCAAACATGGCGGAGTAAACAGAAATCTGCATCCCCTGTTTGCAGTTGAGCCTCATCTGCTCCTCCTCACAGACAACCTTACTTTTATACTCATCTGTGGTCAGGGAGAAGAAATAATTACACAAAGTTTCACAACTTTATTAATGTTTCAGTTATCATTAAGATCTCCTAGAATTTCCAAAAACAATAAAACGTTACACAAATGATGTTTTATAGGTTAAACATAGGTTTTGGTAACAGGAAACAGAGTTCTATTCCTTGAGAACAATGGCATATAGAAGGAAATTAATGAGTTAACGTGCAGAGCCACGCAGAGGAATTCCCCAGACATACCCAGCCAAAGTGACCTGTGACAGCAAGGAGCAGATCCACTGGCCTTGAAATGAAAACACAACTACAGCCCCTTCTCCATCCATGTGGGTAGTGAAACAGGAATGTTGGCTAAAGACAGCAGATAAAATGGACAGGATATTTCCTGGTGATGGATTCACTCTTGCTTTCTCTCCCTCCAAGTTTTTCTTCACTTGAGGTGCCCTCCATCTGACTTTCCTTTCAGAAGCAGTGACACCTGCCTGTTGCACCTCACCAACGCCCCATGTGGCCTTTCTTTCTTACGCACAGAAGCCATTGGTTAAGTGACACCAAACAAAGAGCTGTTGATTGGCCCCGGCGTCCGGTGCAGAAAGAAAAAGTGGGGGGACCAGAAGGATCAGTGGATTATTGCTCACTTGTGGTCACTCTAGCGAGAAGTTTTACACAGCTCAGTGCAGCTTGGCTCAGCACAGCTCTTAGATTTGAATGGATGCTAAAATCTGGGTGGGATTACTGCACTGTTGAAGCTCACCTCTGAAGTGATACTCTTAACTTGCTGGCTCACACAATGGAAGGTGAAGCATAAGGGAGAAAAACGTAACGACTTTTTCTTTAAAGGTAAAAGAAGATATCTCAACAGATACAGAAATATTACATTATAGGGAAATTAACTGATGAAAACGAGACTGCTCTACTGCTTTAGCAACCCCTTTTCTCATTTGTCCCTGAGAAACAACAACTGTCTTCAATATTATTGAGATTTTAGGTGACAAGTCAACACAAACTGATGCACAATTCTGAAGTAGATGGAAAAACATGTATGGTTTTCAAAATGCTATAGACTATAAAAAGTAGCATCTATTTAGCACCTCTGAGTCAATACTTTGTAAAGCCAGTGTTTTGGGATATGCCTAGCTTTGAACATCTAGAAACACATTTTACTTTCCATTGTTACTTGCAAAATACCTCAAGCTTGTCCAGGTTGGAGGAGCAGTGTTGACGCAAATTAGATATACATCTGGAGTTTGGCAAGGTCATTTTGACACTTGAACTTGCTTTAATATAAACCGTGCCATTTAATTTCCAACTTGCCTTGCAGAAAAGTGAACCTTTGTCATAGTCTCATATAATTTTAAGCTTCTAACAGAATCCTCTAACATGATTTCAAATTGCCAAGTTTCATTCATGTTCCCCCTGTGATGTGAAAAGTCATGTTTTATGCCACCATTTCTGCTGTATCTTTAAAAGACATAAAAAGCAGTAAATTTATTTTTTATTTTTACTTATATTTTGCAGATACTTCACTGCAGAGATTAAACTGACAGTTTTCCATTTTAGGGGTAGTATTGTAACTGAATTCAAATGTATGCCCGATTTTTATTTTATTTTTTTATCAATAAAACCTTTGTAAAACTTTACATATTTTTTTCTTCACATTACTGTCACTGCATTGTGTTGATCTATCACATAAAATCCCAATAAAGCAAAGTGTGAAAAAGTTCAAAGGATGCAAAGACATTTTTTAAAAGCCCTGTGTCTGTACGGGTGACTAAAAAAAAAAAGGTCCAAGGGTCACATGGGAGGGACAAAAATGTCAGAGAAGGCGATGATGGACTTACTAGGTCTGCATTTGTACCAGACAATGAGGTATTTACTGCTGCCAGGACACTGGTCCGTCCCAAACACACGGCTGTTGACAAGGACTTGACAGCTCCTTCTGTCTTGGCACTCGTCCAACATTTTCTAAAGAAGAAAAGTGACACAGAGCAGGAGAGAACCAAAGGCAGCTTTAGAGGGAGAACAATAAACAAAAATGATGGTGAAATCGGGACACTGCAAACCTAAACCCACTTCAAACAGGCTGGCTATTTCCATGGAAAGCCAAGGTAAGAAAAAACTTTGGGAAACTCCACTCTTGTAATTTCCTGGCATTGTTTTTATTCTCTGTATCCATCATCTGAATCCCAGGTGAGAACATTCAACAGTATCCCAGATTTTTTTTTTCTCTGCACAGTGTGAGGTGACAGGGTAAACTTAATCTCTCATCCAAACTTGTTTGTAAATGTGAGATTTTAGTAATGCAGTGAAATATGTTTGGGAGAAATATATTTGGGAAAAAATTTTGTGTATTTCTCCCAATATAGCAACTTTATGTTACTGCCTAAAAAAATTATCCAGGAAAAAATGCATCATGTAGCAAGACAAAAATCTGTCATTGATTAAACATACAAAAAACTGGTGAATTATTCAATAGTTAAATAAGTTCCTATTTTAGCTTCTTTGTAATGTTTTATCCAATATCAAATAAAAATGATCACATATTAAAAGACAAAAAATGTCCATTTTGACATTCAAGTAAGTTTAGAGAAAAAAATTATAAAGCAATAAAAGATTATACATATTTAAACTGTACAGATTTAGCCTTAGTTTTATATACATTTCATTAGATTAACAAGATATTTAAACAAAACAACAAACTCCAGCACAGCTATCTATAAATTCAACATTTTATAGAGACATTTCCACAATAATGCCAACAATCCTGCAGTCATGAACAAGTGGTAAGATGGGATTCCACAGTTTGGCTCATGTGGGTGGCAGATCAGCCAGTCAATGTTTCACTTCCATACAAAGCAGCCTCTGTGCCTGTGCATTCATGTCTGACTTGTCTATGGCAGAAATAGTGGGTGTTTGACTCTAGAAGGCAGGGCGAATCAAGAATGAAGCTAACAACTGAATGAATGCTTAACAATATGTGTTTGTGTCTGTGTTGCAAAGCAGTGATTTTAGTCCCACCGCATCCTAATTTGGGAAAGGATGCTGAAGCAAAAACTCCATGAAATTGCATTGTGCCGTGGGAATACACAAGCCCCTTTCCCATTTAAAGTGGGTAATTTGGCGGAAAACACCCCAACAAAGCATTACATAATCAGTGGTTTCACAAAAATTTACCCTTGACCAATTTGACCACCTTGTGGGACACATTCTGCCACAGAAATTTGGAGAAAAAGAAGTTTGTTTATGTGCTAAAATTGGGACTAACAGGTGAGCAATGCCATGGATAGAACTGGAATTTGCAAAAGAGCTAAATCAGAATTAAAACGTAAAGGACATGACAAATTATGACTTTGTTCTGGTTATTTACCTGTAGTGCGGTGGACACCGAACAATATCGATCATCCTCCTGGGAATGGTAGGAGCTCAGCAGTGCCTGGTAAGTTTGGGGACACTGTTGAGGATCAGAGGGCCTTTTTCTACCATAGAAAGCTGATTGGACAGTTATGGTGGTACGGGGGGGACAACGAACAGACAGGAACTCTCCGTCACAGGCCTGTTCAGTGTAGTTCCTCAACACTTTGGATAGGTAGCCTTTAAAACAGAGAGAAGCCAGCACAGACACATTTTTACAAAACATTGCAAACTGTTTCTTGGATCTCCTCTACTTTAATTCTTTAAACTGCAACAAATTGAAAAATCTTATAGGAAATCAAACATAATTTGCAGCTACCTGAATATGCATATATACCCTTTTAGCAATTTCAAATTTGACAAGTGATATTCACATACAAAATGTTTATTCTCCAGAAGTGCAAAGTACCCAAAGCTGAAATTGCAACATAAAGAGGTTTAAAAACTGTTTAGTCATATGAACTAACAAATATGCATGTCACTTTACTAAAATTACAAATATGACAAATAAACATTTGTCATATTTTGAGAATCGTATATGCAATAATGTAGTGTAATAACATGTTTTTGTTAGTCTACTACAAAACAGTCCAATAAATTATAGTGAAGTTGTAATGATATTGTCATAAGAAAAAAATGTAAGACTATTAATGTGTAATACTCTTGCAAGACGCTACAAAATAAACCATGCACATTCTAATTTAAATTATCATTATTCAACAAATGAAATATATTTAGCCGAGCTAAAACTTCCTTTTATTCCAATTGCAAACACATTTAGCAAAAAGTCAATACACTCAAACTTACATAAACTCACAACATGAACATAGCACGATTCAATTATCCCCATTTGCTCAGCAGTATAAAAGAGGAAGGAACACACATATTCACACGCACGCGCACACGCACACCCCCGCACACACCCCGTGTATCCAAACACACACAACAAAACACTTGAACAAGGCACACTCACACACATTGGCCCCTTATCACCATGGCCACAGTTAAAAGGAGGAAGGGAAACAAGAGGAGACATTTGAGGGCTTCGAAAGGTCAGTGTCTCTCTAAATAGAGATGCTTTTAGAAATGGTCATTTCACCAACCAACAGATTTTTAGACGTGCAAATGGAAAAGGAGTGAATATGCAGTTAGTATTTATGAGAGAATGACTTGTATAACACATGTCACGTTATTAAAAATTCAAGTCCCCAAAAAATCTGCCTTTGTATGTATGTACCTGCCTTTGTTACATATATTATTTCCAGTACTTGTATATATTTGAAGGAACTATCTATCTAATGCAAATTAACATGAACATTATCTCAAGTTAAAGGCTGTCTGAGCAGCACTTGTGTGGTTTGCACATTTCATCAAGACATCATTTCTCAAATTGTGATTGTTTTAATGATTTGGGCTTTGCTGGTCCCCCCACTCCACCCACCCACTACGATCACCATCTCCCACAACTGCACACACCCCCTGTCTACTTTGCTTGCCACATTCCAGAGTGAGAGGGAACTTGGCATTCCCCCTGGCAGCAGGACCACACACACACACCCGCACACGCACCCACATGCGCACGCACACAGGCATACACACACATAAAGAAACAAAACATCAACACAAACAATGTGGTCAGGACAAGCCTGTTTGGCTCCTGAATATGGGACCTCTGGTGATGTTGTAACAGTATCGCATTATCTGAAGCTGGTTCCTGGCAGAGCCCCCTATCGTGCTATAACAGCGCATTTGTGTAACCAAGGAAACAGACAGGGTTAGGAAGGCAGTGAAACAGACTTGGCTTAAGATAGCTTAGAGAAATTGCCATTTGGAGGTTTCTTCAAAGAGACGTTTTTGTGCAACAGTTTCTTCACTATAACCGCTGTGATGGGCCTTACTCCACCCCAGAAGGGGGGCAGGGAGGGAAAAAAAAACAAGCAGATTATCTCACAAGAACCCTCAGGTGCTTTCTTAAGACTCTAAAAAGTTGTCTCTTTTTCTCTCCTGCTATTTCAGGAACATACCTATTGTTCATCTTCCATCTACCTGTTGAATGAGGTCTACTTTAAAGACCAACAAACCGGGCGGCTGTGTGGACACCACGGCCAATGACAGGTGTCCCTCTAAGGCAGACAGCTTAACAATAATGGAGGAACACCCAGGCATCTTCCTCCTCCCGTTTCCTCCCCCTTTTCTTTTCATGTGGCTTCAAACTACTTCTTTAACTAGATCTCTGCCCTTTACCCCTAACAAAAGCTGTCACGCTATTTTGTCTACAGGTTTGTTTGTTCGGCCATTAAAAGACAGGAGGCTGCGGTGGAGAAGCTGCTCTTGTACAAACAGGTCACTTTTGTCTGTGTTCTTTGTTGATATTAGCATGTTTAATCTCAATAGAGGGACCACTTGGATCTATTATGAACAAAGCCAGATGAAGCTGCACCTGCCTTTTGAATCTAAGGCCCAACCGAGACAGGATCTTTTCCTGTGACGCAATTAAACCTGTCAGTCGGGTGTTCAGCTCACAGACCATATAACTAGACCTTTAGCTTCTCATTTGTGGTCATGTGAGGACTCTTAAGTCTGACCTGGTGAGGGAGGAGGTCAGGTATGATGGAGATTAGTGACGAGTTACTGTGTTGTGTCAACAAGACAGAGAAGGAAGCTGCTGTGAGAAGTTTTCCTTCTAAAATCACAGCTTGCAGCTTTCCCACAATGTTACCTGTCTCGCCTTTCAGGTCAGCTGGGCTTTGACTAATTCAGTTTGTGGTCCAGGTTCATTCAGATTCTTGTCTTTGCTCATAATGAGTATGCCAAGCCCTTAGAGAGAAAAAAAAACAAAACAAAAAAAAAACGTGGGTTTGACAAAACTCTCGGCCGAGGTGGAGAGTCAATGAGCTAGTTTTCTGTTTGAAAGATGCAGTCTCTTCCTATTGGCTATCACCTCAGTGCATTCACAATAGCAGCAGCTTTAGATATAACTGGCATGTTGTTACAGTGTTAGCTTAGCACAGAATCTTATCAAAGAGCTTAGGCCTTTAACTCAGTTTATTACGTAGTGTAAACCTTCTTGTCCCCAGTACTAATGTATAACTCTGGTGAATATTAACAGATTAAAACCTAATATAATGCCACAAATATGGGTATTTCCATTCACATTTAGAGATATTCAACAGGCTGCAGAAACTACAAGATTAGGAAGAGAAGTCCAAGTGCAGTGCAGGGCAATAATATTCATACCCCTTGAACTTTTTTAAATGTTGTCACAGTACAGTCACAAAATATAACATATTGCGAAATAGAAAGTGGTTTATATATGGTCTTCAAAATTTTTAACAAACAATAATCTGAAATGTGTGGCATACATTCCACACATAGCATATAAGTGTGTGTTGAATAGTAAAAAAAAAGTGAATAAGTTCAAAGGGTACGAATACTTTTCCAAGGCACAACATATCATTAACTGTACTTCAAAACATTTAAAAGCCAAGAAATCCTTTCGTTTTTGCATGAGCAACAAAATCCAAAGGCTGTATTACATACCATCATGCCACATTTAAGCATTTACAGCTTCATAAATTTATTGGGATTATTTTAAGCAAATTATAGCCATTAAACCATGAAAGGTTCCAAGACGCTGTGCTGCAGGCTTGCTGTGGGAGAAAGAATTCCCTTCAAGTGGTAACTTATAGGAAGCATTACCACTCAAAGACACAGGCCACACTCTGTATTTGTAGAGAAATGGGGGATGAAAAGTAAAACTTATACCACTTTATCATGGCAGAAAATGGCCCAAACAAGCATGTAGGTGACTGCCTGAAAACTGAATTTAAAATCCCTAAAAGAGACATTAAGACACTGAAAGAATAAAAGTGTCTGCATCTGCATTTGTAAAGATGATGACAAATCTTTCTAAAAGTAGAAGCAGGATGTGGCCATAACTTTAAACCTTGAAGTAGTTACTTTTCTTCATTCAGAAGCCTGAACACAATGTAGCATCAAAACAATACATGCATCTTTTAGACGTCACATGAATTTTCTATCATTAAACCACAAGCTCAAAAATGAAGAACCAAACTTTCCACAATTACCACAACAATAACACGTTTTCAAATGAGAATGACAAATACCAAATGCTTTTCTACAGATACAGAGTACAATGCTTACAGTAAAGCTCTTCAGATTGAAGGCCTAAAAATGCATTCCTAAAATACACAACATTCTTCTCCTTACAATAAATTAGTCTTGCCCTTACAGTCACGCCTTGGATTAGCCTACTTTCTAGTTAATCACACTATGGGGCAAAGAACGCGCATGGGGGGATTCTGAAAAAATGGATACTTCATTTGGAGCCTTTTTAAGATGTGGTGAAGCCCAGCAGGATTTTGATAAGAATCTGAATGTGCATGGGAAATATTCTGCAGCTTGAAAGTCTTTAAAAATTTGGTGGAACAAAGTAATGTTTTAAAATTGGGGAAATAACCTAGAACATGTTCTTGAAGATGTTCATAAGAATTCTAATTAAAGACGTTTTACAGCATGTATTGTTAATATTTTGTCAAAAAGGTCGATCTGGGATCGAGGAATGAACTCACGGGTAGGCGGCGGCGTGTTGTCTTTCTTTTATTCTTCATATTAATCCCATACAGAGGACAGGTTCAGACTCGGAATTACACTGGAAACTAGAACTCAGACTACTCTCGCAAACCTCAACACTTGTGACGCTATGAACCCAGACAAGAATCCCGCGCACCACAAAGGTGCGCTCAAACTTAAATCACAGGGAGCACAGGCGCAGGAAATAACTAATCAGAGGGAGACACACGAGGATTAAATTAACAGGGAACACAGGAAATTACATGAAATAAAACAAACCCTGACATAGAAAGAAACACAGAAAACCCCCCAAAAATAACCGACATCATGACAATTTTATACTGCGGCATTTAACATTTAGGAAAATTGGCTCAAAGCTTCTTCTTTGTCAGCATTTTATGGTTGCACATCTTTTACAGCTAAAAGCTATGAAAAAGAAACCACCTGTTTGATCAGAACGACAATGGAATTTTGTTTTGGAGTCCTATGTTCAAACACAAAGGTAATCTTACGTACACACAACCAAGGTCACGGGCTGACAATTAATTTTTCATCTGTGTTTTGGACTAGTGCCATTCAACTCCAATCCTCACGTGCCAGTGACACAGGTTTTTGATGTGTCATGTTTCAACACCAAGGTGTAACAAAAGAATAGTGACAATGTAATTAAAATACACCAGTAAGGGTACATTGCCAGTGTACCACCACTATGGTCATTTAGTGGTTCTGCAGCAAATTCAGTTCATACTAGTTAAAAAAAAAACATAATAGTTCAAAGTACATAATAGAAAGAAAACGGAATGGATTGAAAAAATTGACCCAAACAAAATCTGAAGATATTTACGCACCAGTGAGGAAAACTACGTTCAAAGTTTCTGCACTCCAAGAGACTCCAAGTACACAACAAAATGTAATTAAGGGGACATACAGAAAAGTGGATTTTCTGTATGTCCCCTTTAAATCTAATTTGGACTAGACAACATAAAACAGAACTTCAACGGAATTTGGATGCACACAAGTCATCCATCCAAATTCCACCTCATAGCTTTGCAGTTTAACAATCTTTACTTTGATGTTAGCAGATGTGTCCAGACAGTCCCTTTTAGAGTTTGCACACATCATTTTCATGGTTTGACATCCAAAAGCAAGTCAAGTGCAACCAAACAGGTATATCACGTGTTGTGTGCCAGTATGTTCAGTGCATGATCTGTTTCACTTGAATAGTGGAGTTTCCAGCTGGTCTCCATCCTCCCTTCAAATGACTGTAGTGAGACTAGAATCTGGGCAGATGGAGTCATTAAAACTGGAGACACAAACACAAACACCCCTGTTGCACAATCCGATGATTCCCCTGTGCCAACACAGACAGTTAAGCACACACTCATAAATAAACTAGCAGGGTCACACAGAAGCAATCAGACATCAAACAACTCTGCATAAATAACTTCTAACCCTGCCTCTGCCCCTACTTTGTCTGAAAGCAGCTCATTAATTATTTTCATGATGTATGAAACCAAGAGAAGCAGTCTTAGACTTGTAGACTGGACTCACTGGACTGTGAGCTTTATGTCTGAAATTTATTTAAAAGAACATAATGAGAAAGAAAGTATAAAACAGTGAAAGTATAAAACAGGATCCACAAGTATACTAATATGATAGTAATGCAGCATTATATTGACAAGTTATAGGTATGTGTCTTTAGCAAGAATATGATAAGTGAATAGGATCAACAGATTAAATAAGCCCAATACAAAGTAAAATCAATACCTTGCAGGTCAAAAAACAACCACTCTTTTTGTTATTCACAAGCTCTTAAAGTAAACAAAACTACAGTTAGATTTTTCATTTATTACAAAGATTTACTGAATTGTACTGGGCATGGTAAACGCCAACCTGGGTTGGTCAATTTATACTTTTGCCAATTTGTACTTCATTTTGCACCAATGCATTGTGCTTTTATCTATTCCTACTTCCATTTAATACCCATACTTCATCCACCTCCTACAGGCACATGTGTTTTTTTATTTGATTGCAACAAAACCTCCCATGCTAGAAGGTATCATCTGGTACCCAAAAGGTCATGTTCGAACTGCCTTAAATGGCAAGACGTGCAAAGAAATAAAATGGTGAAAGGGCAAAATAACCAGCACCCGCATAAGTAACTCTAGGTCTGTTGTGACAAAGAGAGTTGAGCCAAAAGGCAAGCTTGATGATTTACTACACTTTAAATGTTACAATGATAGTTATATTTGCGTGCAGCCAGAAAGAATGAGATCCAGTACAAACACAAAAGTTAGTGTCCTTTATAGAGTGGTTCTGGATACCCTTAAGGACAGATTTAGGAGACTGGCTTATTGGTGGAGGTCAGAGCACTAGAGTCATTACAGCAAAGTACTAAACGGAGCCAGTTAATGTGATTTAAGCATGGAAGGAATGGATGCCTCCTGGAGAAGTCTTAAGGGAAAGCCTAATACTGCAACGGGGCATCAAAGGGCATATTCTAGCTCAAGCTCAATGATCACAGAATAAGCCTAAATGTTTTTCTTTACAAACATTAGGCAATCTTAACAAACGATAAGGGAAGTTCTACTTGTGGGTCTGTTGCCTAAACTCTCCCTGAGGGGTAAATAGGTATAAAACATCTGCTGGCTTACAGATGTCATGACAGCTTGACAGTGGCTGCAAAGTCTCCCTTAGGGAATCCTCAAGCATTGGTCCCACCCAAGCCCACTCATGACCTCTTTTAGCACGTGCCTTTCCTGGTGACCTCTGAGGGCCAAAGGGTAGCCAGGAGAGGGGACATGTTGCTCTGAGTTTCTGAGTATGTGTGCCGTGGGTTTCTTATCATTGGTAGGTGGTGGCTATGGAGGTGAAGGGTGAATAGCAAGAAACAGAAAGGTTTCAGGAACACCCCTGCATGTCCAGACGCCCACAGACAGAGTCTAATGGAGGGGCAGACACACAGATTGAGAGAAGGGCCAAGAGGAGGACACATAAGTCATTTTAATGGTCATTTTTATAGCCTGGGAGAAGTGGGTGGAAACCAGACTGTCCGTTATTAACTGGAGCTCCAGCTTTTATTGCTGCAAAGTGAACGACAGATGGAGTCTTCCTCAATCATTCAAAGTGGATCATGTTTAAGAGTCTAAACAGCATAAATCTGTGCCAAAATTGCAAACCTGATAAGTCTTATCAAGACATTGTCCAAAACTTGTGCATTATAGTAGAAAAAGTTGAACAATAATAACTCCATAAATATTGTTTTCAACTAAACTTTACATTAAGAAGAATTTTAATAACTCAACGACTAAGTAAAACTGTGATTTCAAACATCGACCAATAAGAACCCAGAATGAAAATGGACAGTGCCATCCATCTATCCATCCATGGTCTGTATCATGTGTTCTGACAATCTTGGGTATAAACAACATTTAATAGAAGTGTACCCATCCTTTGCACAATAAAATTTACCTCTCCAAGTAATCCTTAGGCCCAGCCCACCCACACCCTTCCATTGCTACAAAGGTTTGAACCTGCCAACAGCACGACAGTTAGCCTCTAGCAAATTTCAAACATGTGCAGAGAAGATGAGAGAAATATTTTCCTTCGAAAAAGTGAAGTGGGAGGGCACTGGGACGCTTCAGCTTCTCAAGGGGAATTAACAAGCTTATTTCAGGGGTTGTTCTTTTACAACAAGAATAGAGTGACTCTTGTGAAACAGAAAGTATGAAAAGAGGGGAACAGCATGTCCAATGAGACTTAGAAGAGAGATCTTTTTCCTAAATACTTAGGGGGGAGTTTCCTTTCAGTCAGAGAGCTTTTAGTTAGTAACTGGAGTGGTGCGTAAAATGTTATTCATTTAAATCTTTTAGTTTAAAAGATGTCACTCTGAAGTTTTTCAATCAAATTATTAAGAGACTGTCTCAAGGTCAAAATGTAGTTGTTTTTTTTTCACTAAACTGGGCCCAAACAATTATTACCAACTGAAACTCCTTTCAGCCTCAGGTCTGCACTGCATTTGTAAACTAGCAAATCTGTTAAGTAGCAAAAGGTTACACAACTGCCTGTGAACACTTGTGAACATCTTTCTCCTTCACACAACCTATCCAATATTTCAGTTCACAAACATGAAGAATCATAGACCTGCAGAGGTACACTTTATCTGTAAATACAGGACCCAACCTGAACTAGTGATTTAACTGCTAAAGAATGAAGATGTTTTTATCTAACCTGCCAAAATGCCAATTGTGCTAAGATTTAAAGTTTTGGGAAGCAGCCCAATAAAAACAATCCTTCAATGGCCCACGCTGCAAAAGAACACTGCTCATCCAGCATGCATTCTAAAGTCTCAAATTTGTGTTCACAAATTGGCTGGCCAAAAAAATAAAAAATAAAAAATGCTCTGGTTTGTTTTTAATTAATTGATATCCTCAAACACTGCTTTTCATTCAAGAGAAAAAAAAAAACAAAAAACAAAGACCTAAACTAAGTATGCCAAAGGTTGGGGCAGAGGACTGAAAAAGGCTTCAATAAATCCTTTAATATACTGAAAACAGAAATCAGCTAAGCATGTGAGGAAAAGTTGCAGAAAAGTTATGATAATGCATGTATACCACCATCCTTGGGAATCGATATAACAACAATGACTTTATTTTAGGGCTGTTGTAAACACATATTTTAGTAATCGAGTAATCTATCGATTATTCTTACAATTAATTGGGTAAGCAGATAAAAGAAAGATAAATAAAGAAAAATAAAACATTGGTAAATCTAACATAACAGCAGTGTTACTATCGCATATCAATATCAGTCCAATTTTTCACATTT